>RJWK010061038.1:0-13175 GCA_004363435.1 Platanista minor | reverse complement strand
GAGAGGCCCGCATACCGCAAAAAAAAAAAAAAAAATAGTTCATTGGTCTTAAGTCACTGCCCAGCTTGCTACACTTGAACCGTGAGTAGACCCCAAAATTCAGAAATGGACCCCAGAAGCATGAAAGCATGGTGTCACAGGAACATGCATACACTTTAACAGTGTAGACTCTTGCCCTGCCAAGGTGTCTCCTATCAAACTAAAAATAGAACAGGCACTGAGCTCCAGTTGATTCCTCACTGCACAGGCTGCCAAGATGATCAAACTCTGATAACCACAACAAGTGGATTGAGGGGGGCAACTGGAAGGCCCACCCACTCATCTGTATTCTTGGTCTCAGGTACATCATTATATGAATATTTGGCTAGTTTTACAGTAAACTGAAGGACAACAAATCTAGCCAAGTCACAGTCACAATCATCCTGCTCCCTAAGAAACAGAACCAGGCCTTGTGTGTTCTCTTCTCATTTCACCTCTGATATATAGCACACTTTAATCTACTAACTCAGCTCCTTTTCTGTATACTGCTAAACTTGATGCTTTTTCTCTCTCCTGTAGAGTAGATTCCCCTTCTTATTTTTCCCGTGACCAATAGTTGCCCCCCACTGTGGTTCCGAGGTTAGCCCGTAAGACATAGTTATCATTTGTCTGCCTCCCTCCCTCAGTGAAAACAGAAGTTATATCTTTTTATTTTTATTTTTTGCGGTATGCGGGCCTCTCGCTATTGTGGCCTCTCCCGTTGCGGAGCACAGGCTCCGGACGCGCAGGCCCAGCGGCCATGGCTCACGGGCCCAGCCGCTCTGCGGCATGTGGGATCTTCCCGGACCGGGGCACGAACCCGTGTCCCCTGCATCGGCAGGCGGACTCTCAACCACTGCGCCACCAGGGAAGCCCAGAAGTTATATCTTATTTATCAATATATCCTTGGTGATATTTGCCATATAGTAGGTACTCAATAAATACTAAGGAAAGAATGCAATAGTAAATACTCGTGGGGAAGAAACAAAAAAAGTATTTAGGGGGATACAATGTTTTAGATAATGTGTGTGTATGTGTTTGTGTGTGTGTGTGTATATATATATATATATGTATATAATACATATATATCTACATATATACATATATATATATATATACACACACACACACATATATAATTTTTCCTCAGAGGCAAACAACCAAATTTCTCAATCCTGTTTTTATAATCTGCCTTTCCAAAGTCAAAGACAAAAGAAATCTAAAAGGTGAAAATAATGATAAGTTACCTTGAATGCTGGATTGATTCAGAGCATGCTGAGAGGGGCTCAGCATCCTGAACAGTTGGTGTCCTGATGAGGTTTTGGAAGACATTTGATAGTGACAAAAGTTCTTCCATTAAAAGCATGTTTATTAATCAGAAAAAATTAGACATAAACTAGGTATTAGGTGAATATTTGGAATTGTTAATTTCATTGGTTGGCATAATGACATTTTAATTATTTTTTAAGGCTTGGTAGTTTATATAGTCACACCAAAGTATTTACCAATAAATTATATGCATGCTTGGATTTGCTTTCAAATACTCCAGGAAAAAAAAAAAGTGGGGAGGGGGAGGAGAGGTAGGTATATCTAAGGCAAGAACAGCAGAATGTTGCTAATAGCTGAAGCTGAGTTAGGGGTACTTGGGAGTTCATTATACTTATTATACTCTCCTCTCTACTTTTGTGTGTGTTTAAAATTTTCCACATTCAAAAAATGTGTTTATATCACATTTATTGGCTACTATCTGATGAATCTTGTGTTTGATATTCATGAGTCTTGTAGTAAATGCATTGCTGTTCGATCCACAAACAAACAAATGCATGGTATTTTAGAAACCCATGGTCTGAAATTATAGAGTAAGATGTGTCCCTTCTTTAAAAAAAAAAAAATGTATGGGCTTCCCTGGTGGTGCAGTGGTTGAGAGTCCGCCTGCCGATGCAGGGGACACGGGTTCGTGCCCCGATCCGGGAAGATCCCACATGCCGCAGAGTGGCTGGGCCCATGAGCCATGGCCACTGAGCCTGCGCGTCCGGAGCCTGTGCTCCACAACGGGAGAGGCCACAACAGTGAGAGGCCCACGTACAGCCAAAAAAAAAAAAAAAAAAAATGTAGCTGACTAATTCTCAGGCTCAGTTTTCTTATTAATATGTAAGATGCATAAACTTAATTGCTTCATCCTCTGGGCTGTGTAGCACTTCGTAAACATGTCTATTAAAGCACTTTTATCTTTATATCATGGCTAATTTATGTCTGACTCTCCTTAATGGCAAGATTTAGTTCTGGTTTATGGGTGCAGTGATTAAAAGCACAAGCTCTGGAATTCAGCTACCCACGTTCAAATGCTGGCCCCTTCCCTTATGAGCCACGTGAGTTGGACAAGGTGCCTCGCTGTCCTCATCTGCATAATGAAAACAATAAGACCTACCCAATTGTTGTGAAGATTGAGTCTCACAAATAAGTAGGTACTCACACAATTTACTGAGTCCATTTTTCTCAATCAAGTACATTTCCTTGTGAGTTTCATTACTAAGCTAATAGTCGGTGAGACTGTATTCCATGCTCTTTTATCTCTAATCCCATATTCCCTCCAGGCAACTGGGCTAGACTAGAGGAAACCTCACAACAATACTGAAAGCCGGGCCCTTCAGAGGAAAGTGCAGGCAACGTTAACCTCAATGCAACATTGCTGATGCTTTAGACAGGTGAATGAGACATTCTGTGGATCTTATGGATTTGATGCCTAGATGGCCCCAAATCTCTTCCACTAAAGAAAGGACAATATTAGGACGTATATATATGTACGTGTGTGTGTGTGTGTGTGTGTGTGTAACTGAATCACTTTGCTGTACAGCAGAAATTAATACAATGTAAATCAACTATACTTCAATGAAATAATTTTTTTTTAAAAAAAGAAGGGATAATACTAAGATAAGGGCACTGTCAGCACTTGGAAGTGGAGTTGAAAAGCACTCTTATAAATAAAATAAAATTTAAAACTTAAAAAAAAAAAAAAAACACTGTTATCCTTGGTCTCTTGTGCTATGCTATCAATTTGCCAAGACAATCAGTTTTCCTGTTACCACCCGGCACCCCTGCTACCAACACCCCTGACCCTCCCCACTTAATTCTACCAGCTTGGTGTTCAGGATTCTGAGCCAGGTATCATAACAAGACCCTGAGAATTAATAAACTCTTGGCCAGAGTTGCCTTACTACATCCCCGGATAGTATAACAGGGTTTGGGTAGCAGTTAAAGTTAGACTTACATAGAAACCACAGTATTCAACAGTTAGGATATTAAACATGCTTCATTCATTCAAAATATATATTTTTTAATATCTCCAAAATAGGACTGCCTCTTAACAATGACATTGCATGATACAGTTGGCAGTTTAGTAGTATACCTTGCCATCATCGTATCTTAGATTCATGATCAAATGAAATCTTGAGCTCCTGGCATTGTATCAATATAACGTTTGATATCTGGAAACTTACAGGCTTAGGTGAATTACTGCCCAAAGCTCTAGAGGTATTTTCTGAGTCTATGAAATTTCTTATTGAGTCTCTCTGTTCTCTAAACCCTGGTATTTCTAATAAAAAATAAATATCAAGATAGAAGGAAAACATGTGAGCTCTTTGAAACCCTGAACTTTGATTTGAGAGAGGCTCTTTCCTAAGCACCATTGTTTGTATGAGTCATCGTGGAAGGTCTCTCTAGGTCCTGACCGCCCGCCACCCTGGCATCCTCCCCCAACAATTTCTGTCAGTTTTCCTAACAGCTGAGTGGAGACTATGGGGAAAAGGAGTTGGCTAAATCCACCATCTTTCCCCCTACGATGCCACTTACAAAGTCATTCCCTTTCACATACTTAAAGTACCTTCTCCACCCAGTATCAGCCTTGTCACCAACTTCCTGAGTGATTCACATAAGCATGCACTGGAGGGCTTGTCTGTTTGGCAGCAGTACCTGGACTACACCCTTCCACCCTGAATAGGAACACTTGGTCTTCCTATTGCCGATACGATCATTTTCCCCTTTTCTCTTGGTGTGCTGACCTTCGACTTCATATTCCTCTTTCCCAGAAAAAGTGCCTTTCCTTAAATCAGCTTCTGCAGTAACAATCACAACCAATCTGTCCTCTTAACAGCACAACTCTCCACAATGTTGTTGTCACTGGAAGGGATAAGGACCTTAGTGAAGTTCTTAAGGTCCTTAGGGGAACGCTTTATTTTTAGATTATAAAAATGAAGCTCAGGGCTGAGGGACTTACCCAGAGTGACATCATCATTGGCTGTAGAGTGAAAAATAGAATCTTGGCCACTGCCACTAGGGAATATGTACTTCTGCCCTCTGTTTAGATTCTCTACAACTGCAGTCTTTTTTTTTTTTTTTAATTTTTTTCAAGTTTTTTTGGCCATGCCATGCAGCTTGAGGGATCTTACTTCCCCAACCTGGGATTGAACCCTGGCCCTCAGCAGTGAAAACACAGAGTCCTAACCACTGGACAGCCAGGGAATTCCCTCTCCAACTGCAGTCTTTGTGGGGTTTTTTTGAAATTAGAAAAATATTTATAGTAATATGGTAAAGGATTCATACACTTGATATATAAAAATGTTCACAGTAATCAATAAGAAAACCCTAGGGCTTCCCTGGTGGCGCAGTGGTTGAGAGTCTGCCTGCCAATGCAGGGGACATGGGTTCGTGCCCCGGTCCGGGAGGATCCCACATGCCGCGGAGCGGCTGGGTCCGTGAGCCATGGCCGCTGAGCCTGCGCGTCCGGAGCCTGTGCTTCGCAACGGGAGAGGCCACAGCAGTGAGAGGCCCACGTACCAAAAAAAAAAAAAGAAAACCCTAAAACTCTAGTGAACACAGTGAGAAATTCACTGAAGAGTAAATACAAATGGCCAATTGACAAATAAAGCAAGCTAGCCATACTAAAGTTAATTAAAACAACAAGGTGAGTATTTGTTTAACCTGTTAAATAAACAAAGATTAAGGATAAAAATATTAGCCAGAGCTATGAGGCTCCAACTGCAGTCTTAAAAAGAGCAGATAGATTGCAGAACTGGAGAGCTATCATCCTCTTCATAATCTTTCTGGATTATAATAGAAGGGTGTGAGAATGCAGTGGACATCACTATTATCACCCAGACTGTGGTGGCTTAATAGATGCAGCAATGTGGTTGGAAAATGGAGCTTGGCTTGCATTTGACTTTATGTAAGATCAAGAACGAACTGATTGTCCACATCAAAGAGTGGAGGGTGTGTGGAAAGGGTTAAAGCACATCCCACACTATCGCCTCGGCACACTTACCTCAACCAGGCAATAGGTCCCTAATCTTTGGCCCCTTAAATGCCTTTGCCATTTGAGGATCTTCCCTGGCTGGATTCGTTCATCAACATTCTTTCATTACAGTAAAATTATATAACATGAACTTGGGAATGTATTCTCCTCCCCGCGCTGTTGAAGATCTTGGCTACATTCCTTCCTGAGCAAAAATACACAAGAACACACACACACACACACACACACACACACACACACACACACGATCCAAGAAGATTCAGTACTTTTGTCTCAAATAAAGGTGATAAAATCAAAACTTAACAGACTTAGTGATAAGAGATAGGGGCAAAAAGAATCAGGCATTTGTGTCTCTTAGTCTAACTATCTGGTCCCCTTGTCTAGAGAAGTGTAAGGCCTCCCCACCCAGACCTTCATGAGCTCCCCTCTTAGATGTTCCCTAACATGGTGGAGAGAGGCCCAATCTAAACCTTCCCTTCTCTCCTTTTATCATTTTTTTTCCTCCAAAAGTCCTACCTCTCTGTCCCCATTGCCAGACACTGTCCCTTCTCCAGAAGGTGTAAAGTCCTAAGACTCTTCATGGGTATTGTGAATATTCACAATCGCCAGCTTAGCTGTTTTCTCCTCCATCTTTTGAAACTGCTGGATGCAGCAGTAGGAGTTTTCAGCTTCCAAGTAGGGAAGGAGGACATCTTGACTAAAAAGCCTAATTTCCTTTGCGGTTTCTTTTTCTCTGGATTGCCCCTGACTACTTGCATGGGTTAACTCCCTGCTGATAGCACTGACTTGGAGAAAAGGTGATAAATCTGATCTCACTTTATCCAGCCAACATAAAAGAACTAATTTAACCTGGTGGCATTCAGCACGAAAGCCTCCTCTGAGGGTGTGCTGGGTCCAGCTTCTTTGTTTTTTGGAAGCTCATGAAAACACTCTACCTGCATATTGTAGATGTTTTTTCTACTGAGCATCTATTGCTATTGTAAAACCTCTAGCTCACCCCTCCCTAATGTGTTCTCAACCATTTCTGGGGGTCCTGAAACTACCTTACAGTTTTTCCAAATTAGTAACATCTGTCATTCTTTTTCTCTTGGGCTCTGATTCCTTAAAATGAGACATCTCTGGAATGTACATTGTGAAGTTCCTTTGGAAAGTTGGTGCCTTTTTCCTTCCCATCACCAGGTATCCATGGCCCTCAAGGTTGACCTGCGCCCATCACACTGGCTTATAATACTCTACTAAAGAGGAAAAATTCCTTTTCCCACACACCCATTGTTGCAATAATCTAACATAATGATTGCCAGATAGTACTGCTCACATTTCCAACATCTTATGAAAATTTGTGTGAAATTCCGTTCTTTTGTGACGAAATTCCCCAGGGTAGGCCAGAGGACCATTCTCTGAGACTCTGCTCCCCAAATCCTCCTGTCTCTCTACTCCCAGTTACTCCTAACCTGCTCCCAAGCCTTCCTCCAATTAGCCCAATTACATAAAGCCTTGTGTTTTATTTTGAAACCTTCAATTTATCTAGGTTGAAATTTTTGAAACTGGTAACATAATCTCCTAGGCCTGGCTGCATTGGCTTTGCTCTGTGTCTTGTCTTTATCTCTTGGGGGAGGAGGATGGAGGGAAGAAAGGAAGGCATCCAGGGATAGGGCAAACGGTGTTGATCAAGCACCAAACTGTTTTCAAGTGACAAGGCTGGGTGACTGACTAAATTTAGTAGCAAAGGAAGCCTCTTAACAAGGTGTTTTTGTCCCAGAATTGTTCATGTTGGGCAAGCTAGAAGTTGCAGGCCATGTGCCTTTCCTAAATCCTGTAGACTGTGTAGCACATTGTGGTAGAGTTCTCAGATTAGATCATGGGCATATGTCAAATAAGCATCAATGCAAAGAATGACAGTGGGAAAGGTCTAAGGAGTCACAGGTAATTGAACTATATACCTGATCATCCAATAGCTTCTAGAAAAATGGACTCACATACACTGAAATCTATCTCTTCTATGCCTCCCACATACTCCTTTCACTCCCTGTATAAAAGCATGATTTGAAACCCAAAAAAAACATGCTTTATGTCCCAGTATAGGTGCCCAGTAATGTTTGCTCCGTGTTAAATGAATGGCAATAACAATCTCATGGATTTGTGGAGCAATTCATAGCTTTCAAAGCCAGATTCCACACACAATCTCATTGGATCCTCACAACAACTCAGTAAGGCAGGCAGACCAAGTTGTCTTAGCCTCATTTTATAGATCGGCAGTTCTCAAACTTGTGTAGGTTTGGAGCAATCAGAGGTCATGGTGCCCTCTGAGGAACCATGTGAGCTACTGACATTTTAAATTACATAGTAACTGATTGTAGATTCTGGGCAGCAATGTCTGACTATAGGCCAGGCAGAAGCCATGTGGGCTGTTGGTGGCGTAGGTGGGGTCGGGGGAAGCAGAATGGGTCTGGAAGGCAAAAGCAGGGACTTTTCTACTGAGGTGATCTGAAGGCTTTTTAGGGATAAATTCAAGGAGCAAGATGAGGAACCTAAGCTAGGCAATGCAAGAGGTTCAGAGTTACAGGCATGAAAACATGGGTTCCTGTTGGTTTCGTGATGTTCAAACAGAGAACCAAAATTAGCCAAAGTCAACTTATACTCTGATGAGATGGGCTGAATCACACTGGAGGGCTCTTCTCTGAGACCTAGATGAAGGGTAAGGGAGGCTTGACCCTTTTCCTCCTTTTACATAAACTGATCTTAGGGACCTCCCATGTGAAGAGCCCCTATTAGAGTTTGTCCGGCACGGAACTTGGGGAGAGTGGAAGGAAGCTAAGACCACCTGTAAGTCATAGCGCGTGAACGATAATCACAACTGGACTCCCCACCCAAGGATTGATGGACCAAAAACAACAACAACAACAATGCTTGGATTCCCCTTGGGAGTTATCGTAGAGAAAAATGGTGAGGACAGAGTCTCTTCGGGGTCAGTTATGGTGAGTTGAGTGGAAAAAGGTTATCCTGCAGTCCACACAGTATGAGAAAATGTTCCCATTTTGATCAGTGGTATTACTATTTCTTCTTGTATAAGGCTCACAACAGTAGCCTTCTCTTACTCTTTCTTATCCCTTATAGACCTAGAGCGTATAGAAATGACAAATGTCTATTGAGCCAGTGCCATCTTTTCGATTTTACATATGGAGAAACTGTTGCCTTCTGCTCTGTTGCCACTCTTGTAAAACTCCTCATTCTATCATGGATGAATTTCTGCAATTCCCAACATGCTTCTCTGAATCAGTGTCTGCCACTAGCCTGTACAGCGTTTGTTACCAATCCATCCTAAAGCATGTCTTTGCCCCAACACTGTCCCTGCTCAAGAGCCCTTAATGTTTCTTCTAAGTTGCTTATTGACCTCAAACTCCTCTCATTAAAGTCCCTCCATAATCTGACCACAGTCTACTTATCCAGTCTTAGTTTTCTTACACCTCATCTCCAACCTGCTCTGCATAGGGGGGGTTCAATGTTCAAACATTCAACTTTCATACAACTCACATTTCCACATGTCATATATTAACACTCTATTGTCCTCCATGTGCAAAGGCTATTTTTTTTTTGCTTTGTTTTTAATTGAAGTAAAATTGATTTACAATATTGCGTTACTTTCAGGTATACAACAAAGTGATTCAGTTATATATTTTTTTCACATTCTTTTCCATTATAGGTTATTATAAGATATTAAGTATAGTTCCCTGTGCTATACACTTATTGGTTATCTTTTTTGTTTCCATTTACTCTTTTTTTTTTTTGACATCTTTATTGGAGTATAATTGCTTTACAATGTTCTGTTAGTTTCTGCTGTATAACAAAGTGAATCAGCTATATGCATACATATATCCCATATCCCCTCCCTCTGGCGTCTCCCTCCCACCCTCCCTATTCCACCCTCTAGGTGGTCACAAAGTACTGAGCTGATCTCCCTGTACTATGTGGCTGCTTCCTACTAGCTATCTATTTTACATCTCGTAGTGTATATATGTCAGTGTTACTCTCTCACTTTGTCCCAGCTAACCCTTCCCCCTCCCCGTGTCCTCAAGTCCATTCTCTATGTCTGCATCTTTATTCCTCTCCTGCCCCTAGGTTCGTCAGAACCTTTTTTTTAGATTCCATATATATGTGTTAGCATATGGTATTTGTTTTTCTCTTTCTGACTTATTTCACTCTGGATGACAGACTCTAGGTCCATCCACCTCACTACAAATAACTCAATTTCGTTTCTTTTTATGGCTGAGTAATATTCCATTGTATATATGTGCCACATCTTCTTTATCCATTCATCGGTCAATGGACACTTAGGTTGCTTCCGTGACCGGGCTATTGTAAATAGTGCTGCAGTGAACATTGTGGTACATGATTCCTTTTGAATTATGGTTTTCTCAGGGTATATGCTCAGTAGTGGGATTGCTGGGTCATATGGTGGTTCTATTTTTGGTTTTTAAGGAACCTCCATACTGTTCTCCATAGTGGCTCTATCAATTTACACTCTCACCAACAGTGCAAGAGGGTTCCCTTTTCTCCACACCTGCTCCAGCATTTATCGTTTGTAGATTTTTTGATGATGGCCATTTTGACCGGTGTGAGGTGATACCTCATGGTAGTTTTGATTTGCATTTCTCTAATGGTTAGTGATGGTGAGCATCCTTTAATGTGTTTGTTGGCAATCTGTATATCTTCTTTGGATAAATGTCTATTTAGATCTTCTGCCCATTTTTGGATTGGGTTGTTTGTTTTTTGATATTGAGCTGCATGTGCTGCTTATATATTTTGGAGATTAATCCTTTGTCAGTTGCTTCATTTGCAAATATTTTCTCCCATTCTGAGGGTTGAATTTTCGTCTTGTATATGGTTTTCTTTGCTGTGCAAAAGCTTTTAAGTTTCATTAGGTCCCATTTTTTTATTTCGGTTTTTATTTCCATTTCTCTAGGAAGTGGGTCAAAAAGGCTCTTTCTGTGATTTATGTCACAGAGTGTTCTGCCTATGTTTTCCTCTAAGAGTTTTATAGTGTCTGGCCCTACATTTAGGTCTTTAATCCATTTTGAGTTTACTTTTGTGTATAGTGTTAGGGAGTGTTCTAATTTCATTCTTTTACATGTAGCTGTCCAGTTTTCCTAGCACCACATATTGAAGAAACTGTCTTTTCTCCATTGTGTATTCTTGCCTCCTTTATCAAAGATAAGGTGACCATATATGCATGGGTTTATCTCTGGGCTTTCTGTCCTCTTCCATTGATCTATATTTCTGTTTTTATGCCAGTACTATACTGTCTTGATTACTATAGCTTTGTAGTATAGTCTGAAGTCAGAGAGCCTGATTCCTCCAGCTTCGTTTTTCCTTCTCAAGATTGCTTTGACTATTTGGGGTCTTTTGTTTTTCCATACAAATTGTGAAATTTTTTGTTCTAGCTCTATGAAAAATGCCATTGGTAGTTTCATAGGGATTGCATTGAATCGGTAGATTGCTTTGGGTAGTATAGTCATTTTCACAATGTTGATTCTTCCAGTCCAAGAACATGATATATCTCTCCATCTGTTTGTATCATCTTTAATTTCTTTCATCAGTGTCTTATAGTTTTCTGCATACAGGTCTTTTGTCTCCTTAGGTATATTTATTTCTAGATATTTTATTCTTTTTGTTGCAATGGTAAATGGGAGTGTGTTCTTAATTTCTCTTTCAGATTTTTCATCATTAGTGTATAGGAATGCAAGAGATTTCTGTGCATTAATTTTGCATCCTGCTACTTTACCGAATTCATTGATTAGGTCTAGTAGTTTTCTGGTAACGTCTTTAGGATTCTCTATGTATAGTATCATGTCATCTGCAAACAGTGACAGCTTTATTTCTTCTTTTCCGATTTGGATTCCTTTTACTTCCAAAACTATGTTGAATAATAGTGGTGAGAGTGGGCAACATTGTCTTGTTGCTGATCTTAGTGGAAATGGTTTCAGTTTTTCACCATTGAGAATGATGTTGGCTGTGGGTTTGTCATATATGGCCTTTATTATGTTGAGGTAAGTTCCCTCTGTGCCTACTTTCTGGAGGGTTTTATCATAAATGGGTGTTGAATTTTGTCGAAAGCTTTTTCTGCATCTATTGAGACGATCATATGGCTTTTATCCTTCAGTTTCTTAATATGGTGTATCACACTGATTGATATGCGTATATTGAAGAATCCTTGCATTCCTGGGATAAACCCCACTTGATCATGGTGTATGATCCTTTTAATGTGCTGTTGGATTCTGTTTCCTAGTATTTAGTTGAGGATTTTTGCATCTATGTTCGTCAGTGATATTGGCCTATAGTTTTCTTTCTTTGTGACATGTTTGTCTGGTTTTGGTATCAGGGTGATGGTGGCCTCGTAGAATGAGTTTGGGAGTGTTCCTCCCTCTGCTGTATTTTGGAAGAGTTTGAGAAGGCTAGGTGTTAGCTCTTCCCTAAATGTTTGATAGAATTTGCCTGAGAAGCCATCTGGTCCTGGGCTTTTGTTTGTTGGAAGATTTTTAATCACAGTTTCAATTTCAGTGCTTGTGATTGGTCTGTTCATATTTTCTATTTCTTCCTGGTTCAGTCTCGGAATGTTGTGCATTTCTAAGAATTTGTCCATTTCTTTCAGGTTGTCCATTTTATTGGCACACTGTTGCTTGTAGTAATCTCTCATGATCTTTTGTATTTCTGCAGTGTCAGTTGTTACCTCTCCTTTTTCATTTCTAATTCTATTGATTTGAGTCTTCTCCCTTTTTTTCTTGATGAGTCTGGCTAATGGTTTATCAATTTTGTTTATCTTCTCATAGAACCAGCTTTTAGTTTTATTGATCTTTGCTATCATTTCCTTCATTTCTTTTTCATTTATTTCTGGTCTGATCTTTATGATTTCTTTCCTTTTTCTAACTTTGGGGTGTCTTTGTTCTTCTTTCTCTAATTGCTTGAGGTGTAAGGTTAGGTTGTTTATTTGAAATGTTTCTTGTTTCTAAAGGTATGATTGTATTGCTACAAACTTCCCTCTTAGACCTGCTTTTGCTGCATCCCATAGCTTTTGGGTCATTGTGTTTTCATTGTCATTTGTTTCTAGGTACTTTTTGATTTCCTCTTTGATTTCTTCAGTGATCTCTTGGTTATTAAGTAGTGTATTGTTTAGCCTCCATGTGTTTGTACTTTTTACAGATATTTTCCTGTAGTTGATATCGAGTCTCATAGTGTTGTGGTCGGAAAAGATACTTGGTACGATTTCAACTTTTTAAATTTACCAAGGCTTGATTTGTGAACCAAGATATGATCTATCCTGGAGAATGTTCCATGAGCACTTGAGAAGAATGTGTATTCTGTTGTTTTTGGATGGAATGTCCTATAAATATCAATTAAGTCTATCTTGTTTAATGTGTCATTTAAAGCTTGTGTTTCCTTATTTATTTTTATTTTGGATGATCTGTCCATTGGTGAAAGTGGGGTGTTAAAGTCCCCTACTATGATTGTGTTACTGTCGATTTACCCTTTTATGGCTGTTAGTGTTTGCCTTATGTATTGAGGTGTGCTCCTATATTGGGTGCCTAAATATTTACCATTGTTGTATCTTCTTCTTGGATTGATCCCTTTATCATTATGTACTGTCCTTCTTTGTCTCTTGTAATAGTCTTTGTTTTAAAGTCTATTTTGTCTGATATGAGAATTGCTATTCCATCTTTCTTTTGATTTCCATTTGCATGGAATATCTTTTTCCATCTTCTCACTTTCCGTCTGTATGTGTCCCTATGTCTGAAGTGGGTCTCTTGTAGACAGCATATACACCGGTCTTGTTGTTGTTTTTTTTTTTTTTTTTTTT
>RJWK010061037.1:0-13175 GCA_004363435.1 Platanista minor | reverse complement strand
AATTGATATGTAAATAAAGTGCACCAGCACTGAGCCTGTCCTGCACTGCATTATTTAAGCCGCAGAACGATGCATCATCCGTCATGGGGCCCATTGGCGGGACCCTGCTGGGCGCCGGGCAATAAAGCTCGCAAGAGCCTCATCAGAAGCAGCGGGTGGCCTAGTGGAAGTTCATTTATGCATGAAATATTCAGCCAGCAACAGTGCCAGCCTTAAACATCAGTAATTGGGGGGTTTCTATTGCTCCTAACTAGTGCCTCTAAATTATTGCAAAAGACTGGCCAATTTTCAAATTACATATATTTGTCATGCTCTTGTACCTTTCCCGAACTAACTGCGATGGCCCTCATGTTGTGGCTGCTTGCACACTCACCGTGGTGAGCCATTCCCGGTGGAGCCGGGCGCCTCTGCAGAGGGGAAAAGAGTAGGGGCTTCATCAGCACAGCAAGCTCTGTGCTGCCCGTCCATGTCACTCCTCATTTTTGACAGTGTCTCTCACTTTGGTCTCCTTAGTGGGGTCATCTTCATGCCTAGGCCAGGTGTCTGAGACCCTGGGGTGCGGGGGGAGGCTGGCAAACATCCCCCAGGGCTCTTCTAAGAAGGGTTGGGTCCAGCGTCTGCCCTTGCAGGGACTCGCCTAGTTCTGCGAGGTCACAGTTCATTTATTGTGCATCTTTTCTGTTCCAGGCCCTAGGTGAGATGTTGGCTGGGGATACAGATATGCACTAAAAGACAGGCTGCCCCAGCCCATAAGCAGCACACAAAGTTAATAGCTCACGATCCCATTTAGATTACTGAATAATCTTTGGGTACTAGGTAATGTTGGCTTCCCTCTGAGGTGGATCCTGAGACAAGAATGTGAAAGCAGATCGTTTATTTGGGAGGTGATCCCAGCAAACAGTGGTGGGAGTGGGGAGGTGAGACAGGGAAGGGAAGGAGGTGCGTACAGGAAGCGTTCATGAGCTGGGTGACTGGGGTTCAGTCCCACTGTGCTGAGTTAGCGTTGGGTACACCTCAGACTGACTCTCCCCGCGCGGGGTGAGCGAGCTGGGGTATTTAACCAATGACTCCTGTCAGTCGCTCAGAGGGACAATTCAGAGAGGTGCCCTTGCCTGTGGCGTGGGAGGGGAGAGTATAAAGGCAGTTTGCTTGACATCCTCCCAGTGTCACCACTGGGAACTGGCAGTATCAGATAACCATCTGATAAGGGAGTTTCACATTTTTCTCTCTGAATTCTGGCACAGGTCCTGTGTGTGGGGGGACAGAGGGGGAGGAGGTCCCTGCAGAGGGCCCAGCCCAACCTGCCCAGGGAGCTGCTGACCTTTTGCCCAAAGAGGTCTTGACCCTCTGTGAATAGCTGCCTGCATTGGATGAAGGTGGAAGGAAGGGGAAAAGAGGAAGGAAGGGGTGCTAATCATCTCACGTTCATTTCCGGATCATTTCTAGTTCATCTCAAGAACGCCTTTTCACCCGGTTGGTACCTCAGGCTTCAAGTCTCTGTAAAGCATCACCTCGTCAGAGAAGCCTTCCCTGACCAAGTAGATCGCCGTCCCCTTATACTTTGTCACAGTCTGTTTCATCCACAGCACTTATCACAATCTATAAGGATATCACTTATCTGCTTGCTTGCTGTCAATCACCTCCCTCTGGGTGGTAATTCTAGGAGGGAGTGACCATGCCTTCTCAACTAACTTTTCTACTCCCAGTGTCTTGCCCAGCATCTGGCTCACAGACGGTCCTCAGTAAATGCTGTTGAGCGAGCGCATGAGTAGATGATGCCTGTGAGCAAGGTATTATGAGTCCACCTGTCACAGATGAGGAAAATGAGGCTGAGAGAGTCTGAGGGAATTGTCCACTTGGTGAAGTCAGGGCTGGAACCCAGCTCTCCACCCCCAATGCCCTCCAGCAATAATTCCCTTTCTGCCCCTTTTCCAAACCCTTGACATTCTGCCATTTTCAGCATTAACATCCCTTTGAAACCATACCTGGGAAACTTCGAGGCCAAGTTCAGCCTTGAGATCCACAGGAGACAAGATTCCAAGAGCTGAAGTGCCAATGCATGGGACAGGCAGGAAAGGGTGGGTTGAAATTCTGTTCTCCCAATGGCCATGCCTGGCATGCCTGCCAGCTCTGTTTCCTGCCCTGCCAGGGACATGATGTCAGCACTGATTCCCAAGGCTCAGCCACCAAAGGAGTTTAAGATCCTGAGGAGAAGAAAATATCCAAATATCCAAGAAACGCTTCAGGGCCAAGACCCTTTTCTGATAAGTTCTTCAAAGGCATTTCCTGTGTAGCAACAACTATTTTTTTGTTGCTCATTGCAGTGGACTGAAATTTGTTTTAATCCTTCTTTTGAAGAATAAGACAGATGAGTCTCCATGGGATTAGGTGATTTTGTAAAACTTTAAACATTTTGAAATGATCTCATATTTACAGGAAAGTTATAAAAATAATTCAAATAATTGCTGTATACTTTTTAACCCAGATTCCCTCACAGTTAACCTTTAACCACATTTATTTTATCACTGTGTGTGTGTGTGTGTGTGTGTGTGTGTGTGTATAAACATATAACTTGTTCCCTAAATTGTCTGACATAAGTTGTGGACATGATGTCCCTTTGCTTTCAAGATATCAGTGTGTATTTCCTAAAAACGAGGAAATTCTCATATAGCCATAATCGCAGTAGAACTTTCAAAACCAGGAAATTAGCATTCATACAGTACATCATCTAATCTACAAACCTTATCCAAATCTCACCAATTGTCCAGTAACGTGGATAAAGTGCCCTTGAAGGAGGAGCACGGGGCTGTGGGGCTGGGGTTAAAGAGACCTGGTTCCAATCCTAGCTCCTTCCCTTTTTAGTCTGGGGACCTTGGATAAATAACATATTCCACACTAAGCATTGATTTCTTCCTCTATAGAATGGGAATTACAATAGGACCTTCCTCTTAAGATTGTTTTAGAATTAAGTGAGATAATGCATGGAAAGCACTTACTCCTGTACCTGGCAGCCAATCCACATGCAATAAATTGTAGCTCTTGTTATTGATGGCATAGGGATGCCTAGTTGTAGGGTGCCATGCATTGCAATAAGGGCATTCGACACTGCCTCTTCCTTCTCCAGGTTTGGGACGGTGAATGAGGCTCTTGACTCTACCTCTGGGTCCATTCCTGACTAGTTTGCTCCCTATGCCTGTGGACAGCTGTGGCAGATGCCACTGATGCCCCATGATATACCCCTTCATCCCATCTCTGACTTGAGCTGTATATATTGTGGGAGGTTTCCATGCATGTGGAGAAAGTTCCCTCCCTCCCCCTCTTTTACTGACATATAGTTACAAGGTTGTGTTAGTTTCTGGGGTACAGCACAGTGATTCAGTTATACATATATATACACATTCTTTTCTGTATTCTTTTCCATTATGGTTTATTAGAGGATATTGAATATGGTTCCCTGTGATATACAGTAGGACCTTGTTTTTTATCTATCTTATACGTAGTAGTTTGTATCTGCTAATCCCAAACTCCTAATTTATCCCTCCCCACCCCCTTTGCCCTTGTGTAACCATACATTTTTCCACGTCTGTGAGTCTGCTTCGGTTTCGTAAATAAGTTTGTGTTTGTCACATTTTATTTACTTTCTTTGGCTGTGCCACATAGCATGAGGGGTCTTAGTTCCATCACCAGGGATCAAACCTGTGCCCCCAGCAGCAGAAGCGTGGAGTTTTAACCACTGGACCACCAGGGAAGTCCCCATGTATGCCATATTTTAGATTCCACACATAAGTGATATCATTTGGTATTTGTCGAGAAAGTCCCATTTTCAGTGCTCACCGTGTCTCCCAGCTCTCCGGTTTCAGGCCTTTCTCCAAAGCCTGGGGTGGGGGGAGTAGGGGAGGGTCTCCTCATTCCCTGCCCAGGTGCAGCCTGCAAGCAAAAGAGAGAGAACACCACTGGGGGCAGCCCACAGGAGTCGGTGGGAAGATACCCAGCTTCCTGTTCTCTGGAGGGACAGGCCTGAGGTAATTTCTCACCATCCTCAGAGGGTCCCCAGTGGGAATGAGCCCCATTTGCCCACAGTGGTAACCAGCTTAACCAAACCCACCTCATGTTGGCTTTCCATCCTTCCGTGCTTCACTCTCCCGAATCTTCATTTCAGGGATCACCTCCCAAGTAAACTACCTTCATCTAAGTCCTTGTCTTAAATTCTGCTTCTGGGGGAACTCTAAGGCAAAAGCCCAAGGAGCTTTGAAAATGTCTGCCATGTCCCTCATTTCTTCAACCACTCCTCCTAGGACTCAGCTTCCAGCCCCAGGCTCTTTGACTCAACTCCTCAGCCTCTCCTTTGTTCGGTTTTTTCTCATCTTCTGGATGCCTGGGGGTCAGAGAGGAAGTGCCAGAGCACAAGTGGAGCCTGACTCTCAGATCTCCCTCCAGAATACCCCTTGGCTTCACCCCTCCTCTCTCGTCTTTCAGCCACTCCAGTCTTAGTTCAGGTCTCATCCTCTCCCAAGAGGAATATTGAAAGTGTCCCAACTGCCTCCTGTCTTGAATCTCTGTCCTTTCATCTATTTTGTACGAGGCTTCTGAACACACAATTCTTTTTTTATGTCTCTACTCTGCTTGAAGCACTATTTGGACCTACAGGGTGAAGCCTTATCCCACAGCCTGGCACACAACGTTCTGGTCAACTTCTTCAGTTTCTCCCACCCTCTTGCCAGTTCTGTGTCTTCCAGGACTCCCAACGTCCTGCAGGTCCCAAACACACCAGCCTGTCTCATGTGTGCATTTCCATGTGCTTTTCTCTCTGCCCAGAAAGTGTATCTACCCTAGTGGGGCCTGGAAAATTCCCATTGACCTTCAAGTTTCATCTCAAGCATCTCAAGCATCACTGCCTCTTGGAAGCCCCTGACCATGTCCTCCCTTGCTTCTTTCTAGCATAACATTTATGGCCCTGAACTGAAGCTGCTTCTCCATTTATCTAGACTGGAGCTCCTTAAGGGCCAGCCTGGTTTTGTTCACACTGCATCCCTCAAGCCTAGCTCAGGGCTTGGCTCAGATGAGCATCTGGGAAATATTTGTGGGGTGAATTAGAATGACAGTTTTTCTTTTTGATCCAGCTCAAAGATCTGGACTCCTTTTATTCAAACCCACATGGCTAAGTTTTTTTTTTTTTTTTTTTTTTTTTTTTTTTTTGCGGTACGCGGGCCTCTCACCGTTGTGGCCTCTCCCGTTGCGGAGCACAGGCTCCGGACGCGCAGGCTCCGCGGCCATGGCTCACGGGCCCAGCCGCTCCGCGGCATGTGGGATCTTCCCAGACCGGGGCACGAACCCGCGTCCCCTGCATCGGCAGGCGGACTCTCAACCACTGCGCCACCAGGGAAGCCCATGGCTAAGTTTTACGTTCATTGGTTTGCTAAGAGTTCTGGGGGCTGGAGGGGCCCTGTAGGGAGAAGGGGAAACTCAGCCACATTAGTCTGATCTGGACAGAACCATCGGTCGTCATTTTTTTTTCCTCCCATATTTCCCCAATCTCCACATTTGCTCGCTTTTCGAATGTCTTGGCCCCAACCGAGGAGGCTTGCTTTTCCTTGACTCCCGAGCTTCCCAAACAAACTTCCCATTAACGTTTGCCTGATACAAATGTTGAATGGCCCTATGTGGATGCTATTAAAATAATGAACGCAGAAGGGGATAGATGAACAAGGCTGGGAATTGATCTTGGACCCCTGATGAGATCATTAAGAACTGGGGGCTTCCCTGGTGGCGCAGTGGTTGAGAGTCCGCCCGTCGATGCAGGGGACACGGGTTCGTGCCCCGGTCCGGGAGGATCCCACGTGCCGCGGAGCGGCTGGGCCCGTGAGCCATGGCCTCTGAGCCTGCGCGTCCGGAGCCTGTGCTCCGCAAGGGGAGAGGCCACAACAGGTGAGAGGCCCGCGTACCGCAAAAAGAAAAAAAAAGAACTGGGGGAAGGGCTGGGAGCATCACTCTCACAGGTTGAGATTTCACTAGCTCCTCTCCCCTCCTGCATCAACTCCACTCCCCCTGTCCACCTCCCCTTTGATTTATGAGATGGAAGCCTCCGCCTCCCCCATTCATTACCCTCATTGCAGTGCTAACTCACCATGGAAAATCTATTTGAGTCAAATGGAATTTTAATCTTTGCCTGGGAATTAATGCATTTTGTAAAAGATATTTCAATCCTGCTCTCTTTATGGCACAAATCATTGCATAAAAAATATCTGCCCTAAAGACTCAGGCAGGTGCCCCGTAGAAGATGTACCTTGGCTCCTTGACTGGGGACATTTGGCAAGGTGTCTAGACTGGTCATACCTGAGGACTAGATATTGTCGGGGGAAGAGGAAACTGCGTGGTGGGGGGGTGGATTTGGCTGAGTGATGGAGAGGGGCGTGGAGAGCTCCTTTAACTCTTAAGAGCGATCATCTATTTTATTATTGTTAATAAATTCTTCTTGGAATAAAGCTCTCACATTCTGGTAAAAATAAAATTTTCATTCTGATGATTTAATTCAATTAAAAAGAGCTTGAGGAAGGAGCATGCTGTGGGGAAAGGAGCCACACCCGCATAAGTCCAAATCTCAGCTGTACCACTTTCTAAATGTGTGGGGATGACTCCTGAGCTGTGGAAAAATGGGAATTACCTTAGTCACTACCTCCCTGATGCCTTATGAAGATTGAGTGAAATCCCACAGCTCTGACATATAGTAAGTCCTCAGTAAATGCTAACTTCCCTTTATTCTCTTTCTTCCTTCCTCATTTGGAGCCAGAAGACATTAAGTCAAGTTTTAACATTGCCACCTTATAGCAGCCAGGCACACGGTAGGTGCTCTGTAAATGTATGTTGAGTGAAAGCATAATTTTCTTTTGGGTTCATTGACAAACTCAGCTCTCTCTTTGGCTTATGGAGATAAAAATTCTGCCAAACAGACTTTCCAAGTGGGTTATGGATTTCCTATTGTCTCTGCAGCTGACCTGGATTTTATTTTTCTATTCTGTCCTGTCTATTATGTTACCTTATTTAAATTTAATCCCTTTATTATCTGATATTTCCTTTTAAAAATTCGCTCGTTTGTTCATTGCCTGCTTCGTCCACTAGATTATAAACTTCATGGTGGCCAATGTCTTTCTCACATACCATTGTAGCCCTAGAACATGGCACATAGTAGGTGTTTAATAAAATAATGTTGACTATATCCATAAGTAAGAGAATAAGAAGAATAAATGAAATTGCTTTTTTCTTTGTTGATCCCTGCTTGATTGTACAGGTGCCAGGAGAGCAATACCGGACCAGTCCATTTCCAGAATAGCTTATATGGAGCACTTAAAACTGTAGCCAAAGGAGTGGGGGGACATTCATGAAAAGAGGTGCCTTATCATTCAATGTAAGATCTCTGAACATTGCAAAAAAGATTTGGGAGGGGAGGAAGGTGGTTTGGATTGCAGAGACCAGCTTCTCAGTGGGTGTGGTGGGAGGGAAGGGGTTGACCTCTGATGACAATGTAAGAGAAGGTATTGCACAAGCCTTCCTGAGAGGGGTACCCTACATACCAGCTTTGAGAGGATGGGAAAGGGGTGCTTCTCTCCCCTATGCCCCTAGTTTAATGGTTGAAGGGGAGGACGTATGTGCTGCCTGAGCTCCCCTCCCTCCACTCCCTGGAGCTGGTGGCATAGGGTGGCCGCCAAGACTAAAACGAGGTGTTCCAGGGAGCCCTCTCACAGATGGGCATTACTTTCAGAATCATAAAAGCTTGTGTCAGAGGCTCTAATTGGCTCACAGGGATTCAGGTTCTCATGGCTGATGGGCTCAAGGGTGAAGTATCATCTTCTCTGACTTAATCCTTCTGCTGTGAGTTGCTTTGGAAATCGGCTCTGGCTTGACTGCTAGGGAAGTGGAAGAAAAAGGGCCACAGGAGGAGTGAATGGGAGGCATTCATTTATTCTCCCATTCAACTTAATTAATTTACTCAGTGAATATTTTTGGAGCACCTCTTATATGCCAGATACTATGTCAGACCAAGGAATTCAGTAATGTAAAAGATAGACATGCCACGTTCCAACATGAAGCTCATAGTCTAATGGAGAAAAAACATTTATAAGATAAATGCACAAATAAATACATAGTCATAATTGTGACCTGCTAGGAAGGGAAATGTCAGATAGCAGTTTTCAACCGCCACAAAGTGCTGGGTAACAAATCATCCCAAAATTTGGTGTCTTAAAACAATAAGCATTTAGTTAGCTCACGAGTCTGCAGTTAACTGGAGCTCAGTGTGGTTGTTCTTCTGGTCTCGCCTCGGTCACTCCTGTATCAGGTGGTTGGCTGTGGCTTGGCTGATCTGGCTGGTATAAGCTGGGGTGACAGGGGTGGCTCCTTGCTGTCCACGTATCTTACCTCCAGCCTGGGCACATTCTCATGAGGAAGGTAGATGAGCAAGAGGGTA
The DNA here is from genome assembly GCA_004363435.1 of Platanista minor. Lineage (NCBI taxonomy): Eukaryota > Metazoa > Chordata > Mammalia > Artiodactyla > Platanistidae > Platanista > Platanista minor. Next base: position 4,714 of record RJWK010061037.1, on the reverse strand, counting down.
AGTGAAAATACACAATGCTTCTTGATGCTTATGCATCACTTCTGCTTTATTTTACTGGCTAAAGTAACTCCCAAGGCCAGCCTAGATTTCAGTGGTGGGGAAATAGATGTCACCTCTTTAGTGAGAGTGGCTTCAGAATCATAGGCAAAAGCTATGGATGAAGGGAGAGAGAAGATGATGAAGCACTGGGACACTGATGCAATCAAGCTGTTGCAGCCTATCCTGTTCATGTAGAATAGGGCACTTGATTTAAACCCTGTGGTCACGGGAGGCCCCTCTAAGGATGTGACGTTTCAGCTGAGCTAGGCAGGATAAATAGAAGTTATAGCCCAGTGAAGAGGGAGGCAGAACATTCCAGGTGGAGAGCAAGTGCTCGCTGAGCTCTACAGTGTGAGCAAACTGGATAGAGTCAAGAAACTAGAAGCAGAACAGCATGGCTGGAACATGGCAAGAGAGGCTTTGGGGTGAGATGAGCCTGAAGGAGGTGGCAGAGGCCAGCCAGGCTTGCTCTGGAGCTGTCCTGCCAGGAGCAGAGGTTTTATTTGAAACAATAATTGTAATAGTAAATCACGATTGTTCTAACCTGGGTATCTAGTTGCTCCTGGGTGGTGGAATGGAGAGTAAGACACTGTCTTAGTATTACTCAGCCATAAAAAAGAACAAAATAATGCCATTTGCAGCCACATGGATGGACCTAGAGATTGTTATACTGAATGAAGTAAGTCAGACAGAGAAAGACAAATATCATATGATATCGCTTATATGTGGAATCTAAAACAATGGTACAAGTGAACTTATATACGAAATAGAAATAGAGTCACAGATGTAGAAAACAAATTTACGGTTACCAAGGGGGAAAGGGTGGGGGAGGAATACAGGGGGAGATTGGGACTGACATATACACACTACTATATATAAAACAGATGACTAATAAGAACCTACTGTGTAGCACAGGGAACTCTACTCAGTACTCTGTAATGACCTATATGGGAAAAGAATCTAAAAAAGAGTGGATATATGTATACGTACAACTGCTTCACTTTTCTGTACACCTGAAACTAACACAACATGGTAAATCAGCTATAGTCCAAAGAAGTTCATTAAAAAAAACACATTGTCCTTGTCCTTGGAGGACTCACAGAAAAGTGGGGAGGTGGTGGGTGATGCGAGGGAGTGACCGTGCATGTTGAGGGGTGTGATGAAGGGAAGTGCAGACACGATATGGGGTCCTGCAGAGGGACAAGTGCCTGGGTGGGTGGGAGTCCAGGGGAGGGGAGCTGGGTCAGAGGGGTGAACGGGTAGGGCAGGTGCCGAGGGAGAAGGGCCTTCTGAGTGGAGGGGAGGGTCTGAGTGGCCCATGTGAATGTGAGAAGTGGCCTGAGGGTCAGTGTGACTGGGAGGTGGTGAGGTGTCAGGGCAGGAGCCGGGCTGGGAAGGGGCAGGCCATGTTTGTGAAGGATATTGGGTTGGCTGGGGGTTTGAGCTTTATTTTGGGGCTGGGGAAGGCCCTGCTGTGTCAGAGGGTGGGGTAGGATGGATTTGGGTTTTACAGAAGGACCATTCTGGTCGTGCCCATGTGGAGGTAGTTGGGGTGGGGAAGCTAGAGCTGCTGCTGGAGTCCAGACACTTGCGGAAAGGACCGGGAACAGCAATGATGAGAGATGCCGGCCTGGGTGGGGAGATGCCAGTTCACTGGGACCCTGAGGGAGCCTCAGAGGGGGTTGTGCCTAGGGCAAGGGGGGTCTTGGAGGCTGGAGGAGTTCCTGGGGGCTCTGGAGAAATAGGAGTGGGCAGAACATTCCTCACTCTTGCTCTCTCCTCTGAGGCACTCGAGGAGTTGGGTGCATCTGGGTTCTGATCCCACTGTAGGACCTTGGGTCAGTCAAGTCACCTCTCTGAGCCTGAGTTTCCTCATCTATGAAGTGGGTACCCAAAATAGTATTGAGATTATCCAGAGCTTGTGGGGAGAGGTCAGTGGCATAAACGCTTAGCACAGAGTTAGGATGCCATTTAGAAATGCCAGCAGGGCTGCTGCATTGCACAACTCCAGGGGGCATCTTTTACATGGAAAACAAGGTGACTGCTGCTTTCTGATACTCGATTCAGACATTAAGGTCGGGAGATCCTGGTCTTCAGGACCAGGTGACTTGGTGGTACTCAGCTTTATGGTGGTGAAGCCTGGAAGGAGGCTTGGCATTTGGAGGGATGCTGGCCTGTCCCCACACTGCTCTTCCATTGGTTTTCATAGGAGCTGCCCATCCGTCAGGGGCTCAGGCTGTCAGGCAGGCTGCTGAGGGAGCCCGCAGGCAAGGGATGCTTTCCCTGATAGGAGAGTCCTTCACTGTCAGCAGCCTCACCTCAGTGGGTTAATAAAGCCATCCATCACCTTTCTCCAGGCCAGGTATCTAAATGCCTGCTTAATACCACCCTGGGGGGTGGGAACCTGCAACACGATGCTCACCTGGCGTCATGGTCCAGGACAGGAGGAACTTGGTTGGTGGTTTGGAACCTTGCTGCAGCCCAGATGCAAACGCAGCCTGGGACCAGCCTCCGCTTGTCTGGCTTGGGACCCTATGAGATCACTTAGCTTGTGGGCCGTGAGGCTGTGGTGTGACAAAGAGCTTCAAGACACAGTTGGAGTAGATGCACTGAAGTTCCCGTTTGCTGTCTTAGTGCTTGCAGAGGACAAATGTTGGAGTAGGAACAGGTGTCTACTGCCCAGAACTGCCCCCGCGCCTCGGTCCCACACGTCTGCCTCAACACAGGGTCAGGGGTGCTCAGGCTTCCTGGGAGAGTCATTGAGTCCTCATGTCTGGCTGTTCAAAGACAGGCATTTGAGAGGCACTAGTGGCTGCTTTGATGCCTGTTTGGGCTCAGGGAAGGAAGAAGAGGGAACTTGAGTTGATGAGCATCAATCAAATGACAGGCTGTTGTTTACTGAGCACTTACCATGTGCATTTTGCCTGCATTAGACCAAGAACTGGGTGCAATTATTATTCCCATTGTGTGATGGCAAACTGAGGTCCAAAGAAGTGAACTGTATATAATTACAAAACCAGAGGGCACCAAGCTGGAATCTGAGCCTGGGTCTGTCTGACTCTGGAGCATTACTCTTAACTGGAACACTTTCTTGGCTTCAGGGCTGGTTACTTTCATAGTTCTCTTAAAATCCTCCCAATAACTCTGTGAATTACTGTCATCCCCCCATTTTATCTATGCAGAGAAGGAAGTTCAGAGTGGTGACAGGGGTAGTGCAAGGTCACACAGCTGGAAAGCTCAGAGCTGGGCTTCAACCCAGGTCTGTGAGATGCCAAACTAGTGGGTGTGTGTGTGTGTGTGTGTGTGTGTGTGTGTGTGTGTACATTTTTTTTTTTCCCATCAGACCAGTGTGTTTTCAAACCTTTGTAGCCACAGACCCCCTTTTTTCCTAAAAGGAAAAGTCTGATTTGGGATTCTGAAATAAAGGGCAGATAAAAATACGTGCCACTCTAGTTAAGTGGAGGTCTGTTCTAGTTATCTACTGCTGTATAACAAATCATCCCCAAAAGTAGTGGCTTAAAACACAATAATCGTTTATTATGTCTCATGGTTTTTGTGAGTCAGGAATTTGGGCAGGGCACAGAGGGGATAGGTTGCTTCTATTCCACAATATCTGTTGGGAGACTTGAAGGCTGGGGCTGGAGGCTGAAAGGGCGTTCACTCTCAAGTCTAGCAGTTGATGCTGGCTTTTAGTTGGGGGCCTCAGTTCCTCCCCATGCGGTCTCTCCCTGTGAGCTAGTTTGGGCTTCCTCATGGAGGAAGAGTTGGAGGAGCATGGAGGCTGTGTTCAAACGGCAGGCATCCAAAGAGTGAAAGAGGCAGGCAGAAGCCACGATGCCTTTTATGACCTGGCCCAGAATGTCCCTTCCCATCTGGGTTCAAGGGGAGAAGATGGACTACAAGAGCATGTGGGGCTGTAAATACTGCTGGAACTAGTTTTGGAAAATAACATTTGCCACATGTCTAGAACCAGGAGCTGGGTAACTGACCCCCTTCCTCCCTCTCCAGCCCCTGAGCAACCCAGGGGTTCCAAAGAGTAATTAGAAAACTGTCCCATAACATGTGGCCTGACACACAGGTGACATTTTGAAGACCAGTCAATTCATTAATCAACAGTCAAATCACCACCTAACTTGCCAGGCCTCTGTCACAGTGGAATCCAGCCTCATCCCTAAGCTCACTAGGCAAGTTCATTCTTTCTCCATTCATGTATCAAGGTAGGCACTGCATCACAGCCTTCAGGGAACTTGTGGTCAGTGGAAGAGACACATATGCAAACAACTCATTCTAGGAAATACTGTGAATAACATTCAGGTGCCCACCCAGTACACCTGAGCAGGAATGAACATACCTAGGGGCCCTGGGGATGCTGAGGACCTTCTTTGGTTAGTCCCTGCATTCTGGCCTTCCTGATTTCCCGCTCTGGGACCCCTAAGACCTTTCTACTGTCCCCTGCATTGCCGTGGGTGGAGTGGCTTCTGCTTTAGGTGCCCCTCTTTCCGCTCTGCTCAGATCCCCTCCCGGCCAGGTCAATAATTGTCCCTGTCTCTAGTTCCCCTCAGGGAACCTGCTGTCCCAATCCATCCACCTCCGGCTCACTGGCTTTTTGACCAGCAGCTGTATTAGTTGAGATAATTCTGTTAGCACATGCCTTTTGTACCCAGAATGTGCCTGG
>RJWK010061036.1:0-13176 GCA_004363435.1 Platanista minor | reverse complement strand
ATGGTCTGTGTGGAGAAGAAAATAAAACCATCAGTATCCTCAGGATGGACAATATCTGGATCCAAGAAACAAGAACGTGCCACTCTCCAAAAGTTCAGAGAACAAACTATAGCTGTAAAATTAAAAATCTAGGCTAAACCATATGAAAACTGCCAATATTTGACTGTTTCCTGACCTACATAAAAAGCAGCTTCATATGTTTGAACCTAAAAAAAGCAGAAATGAGAAACTCACTACAGTTGACCCTTGAACAACAAGGGTCTGAACTGTGCGGGTACACTTATATGCTGATTTTTTTCAATAGTAAATATACAGGGCTCCCTGGTGGCACAGTAGTTGGGAGCCCGCCTGCCAATGCAGGGGACACGGGTTCGTGCCCCGGTCCGGGAAGATCCCACATGCCGCGGAGCGGCTGGGCCCCGTGAGCCACGGCCACTGAGCCTGCGTGTCTGGAGCCTGTGCTCCACAACAGGAGAGGCCACAACAGTGAGAGGCCTGCGTACCGCAAACAAACAAACAAAAAATTACAGGCTACAAATTAGTGGTTGAATCTGAGTTTATGGAGGAAGTGTGGATAGCAAGGGCCAACTGTAAGCTATATTTGGATTTTCTACTGCAAGGAGGGCTGCACCCCTAGCCCCTAACTAGTTCAAGGGTCAGCAATATATGAATTCTGTGATAAGTGGAGGAAAACCAGATACAGAGGTGGGAAAAAGGAAAAAAAATTAAAGGTATCAGAGAACTACTAAAGAAAGAAAACAGAAGGGAAGGAAATTAAATAATTCAAGGAAATTTTCCAGAACCAAATTGAGAGATTGAAAGCGCTCATGAATGCTCAGTACAATCCCTGAAAATGGACTCAAACCAAGGCTCATCATCCAAAACTGCAAAAGACTTTGAGATAAAGATCATGTCCTACATGGGACTTCCCTGCTGGTTCAGTGGCTAAGACTCATGGGACTTCCCTGCTGGTCCAGTGGCTAAGACTCCGCACTCCCAACGCAGGGGGCCCAGGTTCGATCCCTGGTCAGGGAACTAGAGCCCACGTGCCGCAACTAAAGATTCTGCACGCCACACTGAAGATCCTGCATCCCGCAAGTAAGACCTGGCACGGCCAAATTAATTATTTTTAAAAAATTAAAAGATTGTGTTCTACAAACTTCCAATGAGAGAAAATATTCACTGAAGGATGGAGAATCAAATCGTTTTGGACATCAACTCTGGAAGGCAGAAGCCAAAGGAGCAGTGCCTCCCACTTTGTGAAACAATATAGTTCCCAAACTAGGACTATATAACCAGCTAAGCTATCAATTAAACATGAAGGTATAATACAGCCATTTTCAGACATACAAGGTCTGGAAGATATCCTCTACCAAATGAACAGATAAACCAAGAAAGAAAATACGGGACCAAGGAAAGAAGGGTCCCTGCACAAGACAGAAACCAAGGAAGTCCCAGGACGGGAGCTGTGCAGCAGGCAGAAACAGCCAAGTTCAAGTGGGGACAGGAGGAAAAGAAGTCCAGGAGGGTGGTTTACTACACAGACTGGTTGAGGGCCTGATGAGTTCATGTGGGGAAAGAATAGTACTCAAGTCTGTTATAGAGTCTGTTTAGAAACTAACCAAACAAAAATGAGGCAATTATTAACTCTAGGGAAAACAAACCAAAAAAATGTGCAAGAAAGGAAACATACCCATAATATACACTTTGGCTCAACAGTGGACAATACTTACATGGCCATATTAAGGTAAATAACAGTGACTTAACCACAAATTGTGGGAAGATGAAGGGAGAAAAGGGAGCAGGGTAAGAGAATGTAAGAAGAGTAATCCTTGTTCTCTGCATAGCAAGTTAACAAAGAGCATCTGAATAGGAAAAACAAAAACAAACAAAAAACAACAAGAAATAGCAATGTAGCCTTGCTGTTTGGAAAAAATGGAGGTAAACAGAAACAAAGAGCTCAAGAGTTGAAGGTGGTTGCCTCAAGGTGAGAATCAGGGGCAGGGAAGGGGAAGCCAAAGGGCCACCTCGAGCACCCAATTAGCACTTCTACACGAAATGCAGCCTGAATATCAAAAGCTAGACAACCACGGCTTCACTCTGCCACTAGACCTGATCCTCCAACCACACTGAAGGATCTGGAAGCATGTCAAGTGTCATCCATTTTGTAGCAGAGACTTATTTTATCATTAACTAGTTATACTGACAGGAGGGGAAAACATTTTAAAAAGAACCGAATCTAGAAGAGACTGGGTATAAGAGAGACTGGCCTTCATATACATCACAGCTCTTAATGCAAATGCAGAGATCTGTATGTAGGTCCTGAGACAAAAAGATGACCTGAAAGGATTGTGGTGGAAAACAAAATGCAAAATGATGTATACAAACACACATCATGGACTCTGCTGCAGGGGAGGGGAATTTATACTGGGATCTCTGCTACACATGCATAGTAATTAAATCATAATAAGTGAAGAGTGCATTACTACCAAGAGCTTTAGAACAAGATGCTCCCCAGGCCCTCCTCTACGGGAGGGCCCCAGCATCAATTCAAGACCATGAGCTGAGCCTGGAGCTGGGGTCTTGGTGAAAGCTCACCTCAGTGTGGCTCTCTCTGTTCTCTGCATGGAATGCAACACCCCCCCCTGCCCCCCCACCTCACCACCAATACTCCCCAAGGAGGAGGGTGGGCTCCCTAGGCACTAAGGTACAGCATCAGCTCCCACTCGGATGTGGCACTGGTAACAGGAAGGCGTTTCTCAGGCATGAATGTGGGATGGAGAGAGGGAAACAGCTAAACAGTATGTGAATCCTGACCAAGCCAGACATCAGACTGGATTGTGTCAAAATGTAATTTAAATGAGGTGAGGGTATCATTTATTACTTGGTAGTTTCTGGAGGAAAAACGTTTTTCTCCTTTTTTTTTTTTTGGTCTTGTCCAAATCTTACACGCCCAATCTGACCATCCTGAGTGATCAGACAAGAACTGGGTTAGCTGGGCTGAGAACGGGCAGCGTTGCCTATGTCCACCTCCCCATTGGTTGTGCCCCAAGTCCTTAGAAACCAACTCCAGCCCCATCAGTAAGTGGGGGGAGTGAGGACTCCACTGTGGGGTTTTCTTCTTGTCAACAACAGGCCCGTTGATAGCAGGGTCAGAAGGGGGACACGTGAGTGACAACCACTCCATTGCGCAGCCTGGCCTCACTGCGGCTACTCTCCCACCCCCCCGCTGCTAGGCACCAGGTCACCCGCAGTGCCCAAGGGAAGCTCTTCTAGCCCATATTTTGGGTCAAGATCCACTGCTATGTGCTCATGTGCTCTCAATGCTACTAGCACTATTTTTTGAAGCAATTATTTAAAATCTAATAATGCTTATTTGTTTAATGTGTGTTTCCCCTCTAGACTAGGCCGTGGGTCTGTCTTGTTCACTGGTGTGTCGTAGCATCTAACACTGTGACCCTATAGCAACAGGCACACAAGTTATTTCCTTTCAAATGCAGAATGCCCAGCCTCTCCCCCGGGGTCCTGGGCAGACCCCGATGGGTGCCCCGGACTGACCTGACAAGTTGATTTCAGTTAAGGAGTCTCGGGTGGTGGTGCCCACAGCGGTGAGCAGGTTGATGGACTGGTCAGTCACGTGGTTACAGTAACTAAGGTGGAGCTTGGAGAGCAGGGGCATGTGGCGAATGATAAGCCGCAGGGAGGCGTCTGTGATGTCCAGGCCAGCCAGACGCAGCTCCACAATGTTCCGGAGCTTACTCCGATTGTCCATCTGACCTGAGGGGGCAGGACAGAGAGGCAACGTGACACTTTACAAGGCCTACCAGCCAGGTGGAACACCTGGGTTTCATATAGCCGTTGAGTGTCTCCCCCAAAAGATAAAACTGGTTCCAACATTTAAAAATTGGAATATTCCACATCAAGTTTTACACTTGTAGATTCTTTAAAAGTCAGAAGACCTAGAAACACAGAGCCTGCATTCCACCCAGCAGTGCTCAGCCAACTGGAGTACAGACAGCACAGCATCTCTGGGCCACCACAGAGTCCTCATTTAAGGTACTGGTGGGGAGCAGTGAGCCCTGCAACCTGACCTAGGAGGGCTTCATCCCATGAGGCTCTGTCCGGCCACACCGACCCCGATGCTTGAGGCTTAAAGCCAACGAAGGACAAATTAACATAGAAGCAGTGAGATGCACACAGAGTTCCCGAAGTGGCACCCTGGGAGCCTCTGCTCTCTCACGGGTCCCCCTCCTCTTATACCCAAAGCTGACTGAGAACAGCAGCTGGGACTCAGCTCTGCGTTGAGAAGGGCTGAAGCCAGAGAAGGCTTGAAGACATGAGTGCCAGATGGGGTCTGTGGTGAAAACCAGATCCAACGGCACAGCTTGGCCATACCACCTTCTTGCGACCACCCCCCTTGGGTACACCCCCATCCCAGACACTCACCTGGCCTGTTATCTGTAGGCGGGGACAGGAGATCCCGCATCTGGGCGTCCTTTAGTCCTTCTACCCACTGGACATCCAGGGTCCGGAGCAGTGGACAACTGGAGCTACAGAGGGCTGAGACTGCGATCCATGAGCAGCCTGACAGCACCAAGTCTCGGAGCCCTGGCAGGGGACAGAGAGGGGGTGGCAGGTCAGGTGATACACCCCAGCCCCTGCTACTGCACATTGAGGGTCCCTGGCCCAGTGCTCACCAGGCAAGCGGTTGATGAGCCAGCTCAGCTGTTTCTTGGAGATATTGGTCCAGCTGAGGTCCAGGGAGACAGGCTGTCGCCGGATGATGCCGCTCAGCATCAGGGGTGTGATGGACTTGCAGTGGTTCAGGTCGATGCGGGTCCATAACCGCTTATCACAGCACCTGGGGGCCAGGCCCAGCAGAGGGGGCAACGTCAGAGTTGGGAGCTCTCTTGGGGAGCCCCCTGCATGGCTGTGGTCAGTCCCCCACCTACCAAGCCCAAGGGGAGGCTCCTTAACTTTGTCCTCTGGACCCTTCTGTTTAGTTTCCGTCTCGTTGGCACCTGAGAGCCTCTGCTCTGATTGTCACAGCCCTTTCCCCCCTCCAACCATGGAAAGTACCAGAGGCTGTAAAGTATTTACTGGGGGCTTAATTACACCCTCCACAGACCATATCTCAAAACAACCCTGCATCATGCCTGTTCACAGATGAAGGTAAGTAACTTGGCCAAGGTCAGAGACCGTTCCAGCTGGGAACTATCAAAGCAGGGATTAAGATCAGGAACTCGCACGGGACTTGTAACCTGGGCTAGCTCTTTAAGGACAAGGACTCCCCCTGGTCCTCAGTTCATCTTCCAAGAAGCTAAACCAGGAAAGCAAATAGGGTTCACCTCTTTTTCACAAGACCACACTGACTGTAGCTGCTAGACCTCTTTGAGGAGGATACTTAAGCTGGACGGGGCTTAGAAAGAAAAAGCATCACGAGCGACTCCAGTGGGGATGAGTGGTTTAGCCTAAGCCTTAGCCTGACCCCCTGGTGCCCCCATCCGAACTCAGCCAGCGCCCCTCACCAGCGGTTCCAGGTCCTGCAGACCCGCATGCAGACACACAGGTCTTGGTGGCTGAGGTAGCTGAAGACGGCCATCCACACCTCCCTGTGCATAACGTGGGCCGCCCCGTCATCCAGGGGCAGCGAGTCGGGCGGGGGGCTGATGGGGGGCGGCCGGATCACATGTCGCTCCATCTGGATGCACTTGGGCGGGGACACAGAGGGAGGGGGCCGGGAGATGACTCGGGGCGGGCTGCGCAGGCCGGGCCCCAGCTGGTGCCGCAGCTCCCGGGGGGTGCCGTTGGGCCCCTTGCTGAAGCGGTGAGGGCGCTCACAGAGGCCCAGGGGCCGCTTGGGTTCCTCGTTCTCACTCTCAGGCTCCGACTTGATGGGCTGGTGGTTCTCGTGGGCCAGGCTGCTCTCCGTTTTCTGGATCTCCTGGTTGAGCTCCTTGCTCAGCTCCTTGCTCAGCTCCTTGTTGGGGAGTCGCCGCTTCCGGCGCATCTTCACCTTCCTCTTCTCCTCGGGGCCCTCTGCCCCCTCCGTGCTGGGGCCGGCGGTGGGGGAGCTGGAGCGGGAGTGGTCGCTCTCCCTCGTCTTGGGAGGTGCCTCGGGCAGGTCGTCCTCTGGCTCCTGCTTGAAGCGCCTGAGAGGCTTGTTGGCCAGAGCCATTCGGTCCTCAGCGTTCTTCCAGGACCGCCGCTGAAGGAGGAGAGGGAGCGTGGGGGGGGGGGGGGGGTGAGCCCCTAGACCTGGGGCTGCACCCACCCAGGCCTCCCACCCTCCACCCCAGGACCCATTGCCCCAGGAGCGGGCCTGGGGCGAGGGCAGAAGATGGTACCTTTTTCCTGAAAAGCTTATCTTCTTTGCCGGGTTTTAGCTGTCACAGGAAAGAAAGGATGCAAAGCTTGCTCCCAGGGTTCGTGGGATTTGGTCCCCTCTACACCCAGCCCCACCAACAGAGGCTGGAGGGTCACCTTCCCAACAAATCCCATCTTCTCTGCTCTGACAGATGGGTGGGCCCTGCCTGCTGGTTTTAAGGAAGAAGCTGGAACTGGCGGAGGGTGATACAGCTGTCCCCACCCAACTGACCTCCCACCCCTGGACAGACCCAGAGATATGCAGTCGCCCATTCAGGTCGGACTTGGCTCGGGGAGCCTGTCCCAGAGGCAGGGTCTGCAGGATTCCCGGCAGAGCCTTAATGGCTAGAGGGAGGAGAAGACAACCAGGCGCCACCTCGTGGCTGATGCTGGAAGGGCTGGTGGGCGAAGAGGGGCCGCCAGGATCCTCCGAGGTGCCCCAGATCCACAGGGCTTCCCTGCGGCAGCTTCAGCTTCCCAGGCCCCACGCCGGAACCAAGAGCCAGAGCCTCTGGGCTGAGGCCTGGGAAGCTACGGTGAACAGGTGCCTCGGAGCGTCTGCGGCAATGGGTTCGAGGACCAGTGGGGCGGGGCGGGGCGGGGGCGGCCCGGGACTCGAGAGTCCCCGGGGCCTGGGGAGGGCGGGGCGACGTGGGAGCACCTGCTGCTGGAAGTAAGTGAGACTGGATCTCCACCAGGGGCTGAGGCTGCTGCCTAGAGGGGGCCTCGGCGAGAGGTGAGAGGAGGAACCGGGGGACGTTTGAAGCGTCGAGGCCTAAAGGGGTGGGAAGAGGAGTGACTCGCTGGTTTTCCCCTCCTTTCTCTCAGGGCTGGGCTCTCAGGACTTCCGTGACTTCGGCTCTCCCCGCTGCCCATCCCCGCCCCCGCCCGCGCGCCCCTGCACCCGGGACGGGACGAGCCAGGCCACCCCTTGCTGCCCGCCCCTCCCAGTCGTACTCGCTTGCGTCCACTCAGCTCCTGGGGCTTCTCGTATTTCCGCTTCCTCCTCAGGTGCACATCGTCTGACTTTCGGCGCAGGATGCCGTCAGGGGGCACCTTCTTGGGGTGCTCATCTGGCCTGCGCCGGGGCACCTCCTCACACTCACTCCTCCTTTTGGCGGGCTCCTGCCCCTCCTTGCTGTCCCGGTTCATCTTCTGCTCCTTGAGCAGGGAGCCGGGCAGGTTTGAGGCGTACTTAAAGCCAGGGCCACGCTTTTGCTTGTAGGCCAAAAACAGAGAAGGAACACACGAACTGTATATCTTTGGACGTGCCCTTGCCCCCGAGTCCGCGGTACCCCTCAAGCCCACATCGCCGTGGGCGGGGAGACAGGCTGGGTCTGGCAAGGCCAAGGTCTACCCCCTCCCGGGCTGACCCCTGGGACTTGGAGCCCAGACACTCACTTTCCCGGTCTTGCCTGCGTGGTTACACTTTGGACACTCCCAGCAGTTTGGAAGCTCATCGTTGACCACGCCCTCTGACTCCTTAATCTGGGAGGGACACACACCAGTCAGCAAGCAGGGAGGGGGTGGACAGAGCCAGCTCCGCCAAGAGCATCAACACCCCCTCCCAAAAGCCATTTCCATACCACCTTCGGCCAAGAGAAAACAAGAGTGGCTAAGACGGGCGGCTCTGGGTTCAGGTCAGGGTTCAAATCCTGATAGTGCCCCTTCCTAGCTCAATGACCCTGGGCAAATCACTCCATCTCTGTAGGCCAGTGCCCTCAGCCAGAAAATGGAGTGTGCCTATCTCACTGGAGTTATGTGAGAATTCAATGAGGTAACCTAGTGAAAGCAACTAGCTCAGGGCCTGGCACCCAGCAAGGACCCACAAACCATTCAGTCATTTAACAGCACCGAACTGGGAGCGTGGTATCACCAAGTGAGATGTGCTTTCCCTGGAGCTGCTGATCCGGGAGAGAGAGAAGTGACCAGGGGCCAGGGGAAAAGCATAGCACCCCTTTTCAGAGGGGGAGGTGTGTGTGCTGGGGAGAGGGGAGTGTCACGACAAACCCCACTACCAGCACCGAGGGAAAGGGGACTGACACCTCAGAGTTGAAACACCCTTTGGGGCAGGCCCACTCTCATCTCTCTGAACACAGATACAGCTGGGCTGATTGGAGGTGCCAAGTAGGCACCTCTTGAGGCGGAGGTATGAGGTATGTGCCAGCCCAGAGCAGTCTCTTCCTTTCAAAGGTGGAACCTGCTGCCCAAGACAGGCAGGCACAGCACAACGGTCCCCAGGAGGCAGTCCTGCCCTGGGCACACCAAAGGAACAGGTTCCTGGCACATGGGACAGGAATGCAACCACCTGTTGTTACAGGACCCGCCCTCCCCTGGCCCAGGCCTTTTTTCTCAGAAGCCCTGAGAGCAGCCCAACTACCCACTCTCTCCCTCTGGCCCAGGTACAAGATTCTGGGAACTCTGTGGTTCTGAGGCCCTGGGAGGTGGAATGTGTGTGTCTGTGTGTGTGTTCACTCCCACAAAGACATGGGTGCAAGGTCTGAGCAACTCCAGAACCTTCTTGCCCTCAGCTCATCATCGGACACAGAGAATCCCCCAGACTCAGAGTCCTCCAGGGAGGGAACCTAGTCTCACTCCCCTCTACCCCCCAAACCCCCGCAGCATCAGCACCACCAGAGGACCAGGGTGAGGTGCCAAGCGGCACAGCCAGATGCCCCCGAGGCTGCTCACCTTAAGGCATCCAGGGTGGATGATTTCGTTGCAGATGGAGCACTCCATGAGCATGAGGTTAAACTTGCCTTCTTCCTCTTCCACTGTGTCCTCTTTTCCTGCCTCGCCACACACTAGACACACGGCGGTGTGGGGCAGCACTGGCTGAAGAGCGGGGAGAACACACAGGAGTCAGCACATCCGGGACACCAAGGGAAACACATCAAAGGCAATGAGGTGCTCCCCTCGGGCCTTCCAGGAGCTGGGGGAGAACCAGCTCAGGCACTGCCCATCATTCATTCATTCATTCAAATACTTATCTGGCTACTACCTCTACGTGCCAGGTACCACTCCAAGTGCTGGCTATAGCACTGAACCAGACAGATAAAAGTCTCTGCCCTCCTGAGCTTACATTTCAGCGGAGGGAGGCGAGCAACATGAAGAAGAGTCTGTTAGATGGTGACAAGGGAAATGGAGAAAAATAAAGTGAGGAGGGCCAGGTCAGCAGTGAGGTGGGGGAAAGGAGGGCTAATCTGAAACGCAGAGGTCAGGGACAGCCTCACATATGAGAGAAGACCTGCAGGAGGAGGTGGGGCATGAACCGAGCCCAGATCTGTAGGGGCTGAGGCCGCATCTCTCCAGTGGCTATCAAAGCACAGTCTAAGGACTCCGGGTCCTCAAGACTTTACAAGGAGGTCAAACTATCTTCAGAATACCACTAAGACATCATCTCCCTTTTTCACTGTGTTGACACTTGCATTGGTGGGTGAAACTGCTGGCACCTGTCAGGGCAGAGGCTCCAATGTGCCCAGGCAGTCACTGGGCCGTTCCTGGCCACATGCTCCTTAAAATCACCAGTTTCATTTAAGGATATCTCTGATAAAGCAGTAAGAATTATTAATTTTATTAAAACTCTGACCTCCGAGTACACACTCTTTTAATATTCTGCATGACAAAATGGGAAGTATGCATCACCTACTTCAGCTGAATACCAAAGGATGATGGTTATCTAAAGGAAAAGCTCTTGTGACCAAGCCGTGAACTGAGCTGGTCACTTTCTCCATAGAACACCATTTTACTTGAAAGAATGACTGATTATTTTAAAAAAAAAAAAAAAGGGTATTGGCACATCTTCTCAAAGATGAAATAAGTAAGCCTGTCACTTTCAGAAAAAATAACTTAAAACATTTGTTACAGATCATGAAATTTGAATTTTCAAACAAAAATTAGAATTTTGGAAAACTTACATCAGCCACTGTGAACTAAACAGCTTCCCGATACTTAAAAAGACTTCTGAGGACACTGGTGCTGGTGTTAACAAATGTGTTGTTTTTTTTTTAAACACTGCATAACACTATGTACCACTATTTGGAAAATCTGTAAAACTCAGTGAGCCAGTGTTTTCCAAATGACCAATATCTGATGTTATAACATTAGGCAGGAGCAAATGAGGGGCAAGAACACTAATGAATTTTAATGTAACAGCAGGAAAAGTTCACTGATAGTTTCAGATTCCACATCGCAACTAACCTTTAAGCACTTGCCACCTGTTGAGCTCTGGTGGTGGATGAGAAGTATATCCACGATTATCTGAAAAGGCTATTAAAAGACTCCTCCCAGGAATTCCCTGGCAGTCCAGCGGTTCGGTTCTGTTCGGACTCCGCGCTTTCACAGTCACAAGCTGAGCAGCGCAGACCCACCCACCAAAAAAAGACTCCTCCCTTTTTCAACCACATATTTATGAGGCCAGGTTTTCCTCACATAGTGCCTCCAAAACAACATCACAGAATGAATATAGAAGCATATATGAAAATCTAGGTCTTTTCTACTGAACCAGGCATAAAAAAAGATTTACAAAAACATATAACAATGCTATTTTTCCTACTAATTATTTTTGTTTCAGAAGATGTGATTTCTCCTAAAAATGTTATGTTAACACGTAGTGGGTTTCTTGTAATTTTTAAATGAATTCAAAATATTTAAAATTTTTTATTACAGTAATATTAATAAATAACCCACATAAATGAAAGCTCTTTGGCGTTTTCTTAATTTTTAAGAGAGCAAAGGGGTCCCAAGACCACAAAGTTTGAGAGCTGATGTACTAGACTATAAACCCCTGCGGACAGGCTCTCACTCTCTCCTCCTTATAAACGTCCACCTCCCAGTACTTGGGATCCAGAGGAAACACACAACCAATTTTTATTAAACTGAGTTAGAATAGCATCAAATAAGCTGGGATATACACTCCACCAATAACTGGAAAAGTCTGTAAAATGGATAGAACACTGAAGGCAAAAGAGTCATCATTCGTTCAGACTCTGAAGTAGGCGAGGAGAGACGGAACCAGTCTCTGCAGCACGGGAAACCCCGGCCAGGGCTACAGGGAGAGGGTGCTGGGCAGTGGTAAGGGATAAAGTCTGTGGAGGAAGCCTCCCCCACGGGAAGAGAGAAACTCACTCATCAGGGAAAAGGGCCTGGAAGAGGAATACAGGTGGGCCTGCCTGGGTCAGAGGTGGGTAAAACGTGGCAGGAAGGGCCGCAACAGAGTGCGAAGACTGAAAGAAGAGCAAGGACCTCGCGTGAGGGTCGGGCTGCATTTGCCGTCAGTCTCAGGTTGGAGAGGAAGACACACACAAAAGTGAGGTTTCCTTCAACCGACAATCCCTGTGTCAGGCACTGGGCCACACACCTGGGCTGCAAAAAACAGGTGACAGCAGAGACAACTTCCTATAACTGGACCTGGGTCACTGGAGGGAAGGTGAGGGTGAAAGAGAAAGTATGGCTAAAGAGGAAGAGACGGGGACTTCCCTGGTGGCGCAGTGGTTAAGAATCCACCTGCCAATGCAGGGGACATGGGTTCAAGCCCTGGTCCAGGAAGATCCCACATGCCGTGGAGCAGCTAAGCTCGGGCGCCACAACTACTGAGCCTGTGCTCTAGAGCCCGGGCTCCGCAACAAGAGAAGCCACCGCAATGAGAAGCCCACCCACCGCAACAGAGTAGCCCCTGCTCGCCACAACTAGAGAAAGCCCACGCACAGCAACGAAGACCCAACACAGCCAAAAAAATAAATTAATTTAAAAAAAAAATTAAGAGGAAGAGACGGTCCTGGGGCACTGCTAACATGCCAAGTTTTAGGTGACACTGTTCTCAAAACCCAGAGTCCCTATGGACAACTTCTCTTAAACCATGACAGAATGCAATTAAGTCATGGAGCCTCACTCCAGAAAAATGCTCATACACACAGGCACACATATAAAAATCTGTATTTAATTTCAAGGGGGTGCTCAAACTCCCTGAAATCCATTCAAATGACCTGGTACAGGTGACAAAAACACAAGCAACGAAACTTCAAAACCTCTACACAGCAAAGGAAACAATCAACATAGTGAAAAGGCAACGTACATAATGAGAGAAAATACTTACAAACCATGTTATCTGATAAGGGGTTAATATCCAGAATATATGAAGAACTCCTATAACTCAACAACAAAATACAAACAATCCAATTTTAAAATAGGCAAAGGACTTCAACAGACATTTGTACAAAGAAGGCCTACAAATGACCAACAATCACATGAAAAGATGCTCAACATCACTAATTATCAGAGAAATGTAAATCAAAACCACAGTGAGGTATCACCTCACACCCATTAGGATGGCCACTATCAAAAAAGAAAAAAATAGGGGTTTCCCTGGTGGCGCGGTGGTTGAGAATCTGCCTGCTAATGCAGGGGACACGGGTTCGAGCCCTGGTCTGGGAGGATCCCACATGCCGCGGAGCAACTAGGCCCGTGAGCCACAACTACTAAGCCTGCGCATCTGGAGCCTGTGCTCCGCAACAAGAGAGGACGCGACAGTGAGAGGCCTGCGCACCGCGATGAAGAGTGGCCCCCACCTGCCACAACTAGAGAAAGCTTTCGCACAGAAACGAAGACCCAACACAGCAAAAATAAATTAATTAATTAATAAACTCCTACCCCCAACATCTTCTTTAAAAAAAAAAAAGAAAAAAATAACAAGTATTGGCAAGGATGTGGAAAAACTGAAACCCCTGTGCACTATTGGTGGGAATGTGAAACAGAGCAACCACTGTGGGAAACAGTATGGAGATTACTCAATTAAAAACAAAATGACCATAT
>RJWK010061035.1:0-13176 GCA_004363435.1 Platanista minor | reverse complement strand
GAAACTGTGATTAAAAATCTTCCAACAAACAAAAACCCAGGGCCAGATGGCTTCACAGGTGAATTCTATCAAACATTTAGAGAAGAGTTAACACCTATCCTTCTCAAACTCTTCCAAAATATAGCAGAGGGAGGAACACTCCCAAACTCATTCTATGAGGCCATCATCACCCTGATACCAAAACCAGACAAGGATGTCACAAAGAAAGAAAACTACAGGCCAATATCACTGATGAACATAGATGCAAAACTCCTCAACAAAATACTGGCAAACAGAATCCAACAGCACATTAAAAGGATCATACACCATGATCAAGTGGGGTTTATCCCAGTAATTCAAGGATTCTTCAATATATGCCAGTCAGTCAATGTGATAAATCAAATTAACAAATTGAAGGAGAAAAGCCATGTGATCATCTCAATCGATGCAGAAAAAGCTTTTGACAAAATTCAGCACCCATTTATGATAAAAACCCTCCAGAAAGTAGGCATAGAGGGAACTTACCTCACCATATTAAAGGCCATATATGACAAACCCACAGTCAACATCGTTCTCAATGGTGAAAAAATGAAACCATTTCCACTAAGATCAGGAACAAGACAAGGTTGCCCACTCTCACCACTATTATTCAACATAGTTTTGGAAGTTTTAGCCACAGCAATCAGAGAAGAAAAAGAAATAAAAGGAATCCAATTTGGAAAAGAGGTAAAACTGTCACTGTTTGCAGATGACATGATACTATACATAGAGAATCCTAAAGATGCTACCAGAAACCTACTAGAGCTAATTAGTGAATTTGGTAAAGTAGCAGGATACAAGATTAATGCACAGAAATCTCTTGCATTCCTATATACTAATGATGAAATATCTGAAAGAGAAAATAAGGAAACACTCCCATTTACCATTGAAACAAAAAGAATAAAATACCTAGGAATAAATCTACCTAAGGAGACAAAAGACCTGTATGCAGAAAACTATAAGACACAGGTGAAAGAAATTAAAGCTGATACAAACAGATGAAGAGATATACCATGTTCTTGGATTGGAAGAATCAGCATTGTGAAAATGACTATAGTACCTAAAGGAATCTACAGATTCAATGCAATCCCTATCAAATGACCAAAGGCACTTTTCAGAGAAATAGAATAAAAAATTTCACAGTTCGTACGGAAACACAAAAGAGCCCGAATAGCCAAAGCAATCTTGAGAAAGAAAAACGGAGCTGGAGGAATCAGGCTCCTGGACTTCAGACTATACTACAAAGCTACAGTAATCAAGGCAGTATGGTTCTGGCATAAAAACAGAAATATAGATAAATGGAACACGATAGAAAGCCCAGAGATAAACCCACGCACGTATGGTTAACTAATCTATGACAAAGGAGGCAAGGATGTACAATGGAGAAAAGATAGCCTCTTCAATAAGTGGTGCTTGGAAAACTGG
Source organism: Platanista minor (assembly GCA_004363435.1). Taxonomy (NCBI): domain Eukaryota; kingdom Metazoa; phylum Chordata; class Mammalia; order Artiodactyla; family Platanistidae; genus Platanista; species Platanista minor. The sequence continues at coordinate 11,733 of RJWK010061035.1, read as the reverse complement.
ACCGCCACATGTAAAAGAATGAAATTAGGACACTCCTTAACACCATACACAAAAATAAACTCAAAATGGATAAAAGGCTTAAATGTAAGGCCAGACACTATAAAACTCTTAGAAGAAAACATAGGCAGAACACTCTATGACATAAATCACAGCAACAGCCTTTTTGACGCACATCCTAGAGAAATGGAAATAAAAACAAAAATAAACAAATGGGACCAAATGACACTTAAAAGCTTTTGCACAGCAAAGGAAGCCATAAAAAAGATGAAAAGACAACCCTCAGATTAGGGTTATATTTCAAAAAAATATTTGCAAATGAAGCAACTGACAAAGGATTCATCTCCAAAATTTACAAACAGCTCATGCATCTCAAAAAAATATCAAAAATACAAACAACCCAATCCAAAAATGGGCAGAAGACCTAAATAGACATTTCTCCAAAGAAGATATACAGATTGCCAACAAACACATGAAAGAATGCTCAACAGCACTAATCATTAGAGAAATGCAAATCAAAACTACAATGAGGTATCACCTCACACCAGTCAGAATGGCCATCATCAAAAAATAAATGCTGGAGAGGGTGTGGAGAAAAGGGAACCCTCTTGCACTGTTGGTGGGGATGTAAATTGATATAGCCACTATGGAGGACAGTATGGAAGTTCCTTAAAAAACTAAAAATAGAACTACTATACGACCCAGCAATCCCACTACTGGGCATATACCCTGAGAAAACCATAATTCAAAAAGAGTCATGTACCACAATGTTCATTGCAGCTCTGTTTACATAGAGGACACAATAGCCAGGACATGGAAGCAACCTAAGTGCCCATCGACATGAATGGATAAAGAAGATGTGGCACATATATACAATGGGATATTACTCAGCCATAAAAAGAAATGAAATGGAGTTCTTTGTAGTGAGGTGGATGGACCTAGAGTCTGTCATACACAGTGAAGTAAGTCAGAAAGAGAAAAACAAATACCGTATGCTAACACATATATAAGGAATCTAAAAAAACTAAATAAAAGGTCCTGAAGAACACAGGGACAGGAATAAAGATGCTGATGTAGAGAATAGACTTGAGGACACGGGGAGGGGGAAGGGTAAACTGGGACGAAGTCAGAGAGTGGCATGGACATATATACACTACCAAATATAAAATAGATAGCTGGGGGAAGCAGCTGCATAGCACAGGGAGATCATCTTGGTGCTTTGCGTCCACCTAGTGGGGTGGGATAGGGAGGGTGGGAGGGAGATGTAAGAGGGAGGAGATATGGGGATATATGTACATATATAGCTGATTCACTTTGTTATACAGCAGAAACTACCACACCATTGTAAAGCAATTATACTCCAATAAATATGTTTAAAAAATGCATGTCTTTATGAATATGTGGTTTGTCTGTGCACCAGAACAAGTTGTAAGTAATGAGCACCAAAACTATGATTATCTCTGGATTACTATTACAGGTGATGCTTACTCTCTTCTTGACAGTTCCTGTGTTGCCTTTATTATTTTTAGAATCTGTATTTTACTCCTTTGGGTATAGAAGCCTTATTGCCATATAGATTCCTTTATCCTTCCTCATTTATGTTTTAGTCATCTTTTGTATTACATCTGCATACATCGATAATCCCCTCAAAAAATGTTATAAACTTTGCTTCCTACGTCAAACATATTTTAAGGAACCAAAGAAGAGTGGTCTACTATTCAATATATTTACCTAGGTATTCATTTCTGTTGCCTTTCTTCATTCCTAGTGCCCGTTTCCTTCTGGTATCAGTTCCCTCCACCTGAAGAACTTTAGCAATTCTTTTTGAGCAGGTTTGCTGTGAATTCTCTTATTTTTTCTTCATTTGAGAAAGTCTTTATTTCACCCTCATTCCCGAGGGATATTTTTACTGGATATATAATTCTGCCTTGACAATTCTTTTCTCTCAGCACTTGAAAAATGTTAGGCTACTCTTTTCTGGCTTTTTTGGTTTCTGATAAGAAATATGTAGTCTTCAAATCACTGTTGCCTTCTAAGTTTTCCTCTGGCTGATTTCAAGATTATTTCTTGGTCTTTATCTTTCAGTAGTTTAATTATGGGCATAGATTTCTTTGGTTTTATCTTGTTTAGAGTTTTCTGACCTTCACAAATCTGTACACTTATGTTTTTCAGTGTATTTGAGACGTTTTCAGCCAAGATTTCTTCAAATATTTTTTTCTGCTTCTCCTCTGAGACTCTGATGACACAAATGTTAGAGTTTTTCAAGATTGTTCCACAGGCTCCCCAGTCTCTGTCCATTTTTTTAAAATCTTTTTTTCCCCCTTTCTCTCTAGTTCGGATTGGACTTGAAGAAAGAACACTACAAATTATTCACTGACTCTTTCCTCTGTCATCTGCATTCTTCCATTGAGCCATTCAGTAAGGTTTTTGAGGGGAGGGAGTATTGTATTTTTCAGTTCTAAAATTTCCATTTGGTCCTTCTTTATATCTTCTGCTTCTTTGCTAGACTTTCTATCTTTCCAGTCATTTCAAGAGGATTTGCAATGTTTTGCTGGAGCATTTTTTAAAAATAGTTGCTTTAAGTCTTGCCAGAAAATTTTCACATCTGTGTCATTTAAGTATTGGCATCTGTTGATTGCCTTTTCCCTTGTGAAATGTTGCCATTTTTCTGACTCTTCATATGCCTAGTATGTTTGGTTTGTATCCTGGCCATTTTGAACATTGTCTTATGAAACCCTAGCTGTCGTTTAAGTTCTGTTGAGAAGGTTGATATTTTTCCCTCAGTAAACAATCAACCTAATTAGATTCAGGCTGTATGTTTCCATCAGCTTGCTGTGGGTCAGTTCAGTTTTGAAAGCTCTTGCAATGCTAGTCAGGTTTACCGCACGTGTGTGCCACCCAGTGGTCAGTCAAAGTCCTTGGTGATAATATATCCATAGTTCATTTCTCAATTCTATAGTATACTGTTTAAGGTCGGATCCATGCACACACTGGTTGGAGGTGAGCCCAGGAGTTCATAAACAATCTCATGAGATTGCTTTTCCAAGCCCCTCTTTCTTCATGATCTCCCTGGCACTTTCAGTTTCTTGGTTCTCCCCTTTGAGAATCCATTTGTCTGGAAAGCTGGGACTTTATTTACTCCATTCTGCTGCGTTCTTCCTGTGACTGCACCTCTGTCCAGGGCTAAGTATCAGAAACACTGAAAAAAGAGATGGGCATTCACCACATCATTTTGAGACCCCTGACATGAGGTGAAGTTTCACTTTACTTGGAGTTTTGGCTATGGGATTGCTTGAGGGCTAGGGTTGGAGAGAACAGAGAAAAGAAAAAATGGGTTTACTCCCACTCTTTTTAAGGGTTAGAAGAGCATTTTTCCAGTCCTTGAGCCACAACTGGAGGGCTTCTTTTGAATTTGTCTTTGTGTCCCTGTGCCCACTTCTGGGTTTATGAGCTGCCTGGAGTCCAGGTCAGGGGATACTGAAGAAAAATAGATGACTAATTCACTCCAGCTCAGTGGTACTTCAAATTCTCTTCTTCCCCTCTCTGCCTGCTCCTGTTTATATTTCAGAGTCCGCAGTTGCTCTATGCATTATTTCCAGGTTTTATAGCTGAAGTCAATGGAAGGACAGCATGGAGTATGCTTATCCACCTTACCCTGAAACTCCTAGGGTAGTTTTAAGGCAGAAATTAACAAATAAGTTATCTATTTCTTTTGTAAACAAAAAACAATGAAACTAGTTTTATTTTTAAAAAACTTTGGTTAAGATGAATATAAAATTCATTCTCCTTCATTTCATTATATTTTATTTATTTAATAGGTAAAATATAAATAGAGGAAGGAAATAACAAAACTTAGAAACAATATAAACATCTCTGTAAGCTAGAAAGTATGGAGAACTCTTTGTACAGGGCTGAGGCCACAGGCCTACCGAACCCCAGGACTGAGAGCTGGTAGTAGTGTCTGGGAATTTGACCTCTCAGAATTAAGAGGACAGAGATAAAGAGTGGTCTCTGTAAGGACATGGGACCAGAGACAGGCTCACTGTTTGACATCTAGTGCTGATAAACTCTACTGCTCATGGGTATTAGTTATCTACTGCTGCAAAATGAATTACTAGAAACTCAGTGGCTTGAAACAATGCATATTTATTTTTACCCAGTGTCTGTAGGTCAGTTCAGACATGGCTTAGCTGGGTCCTCTGCTTCAGGGTCTTACCTGGCTGCAATCCATGTGTTGGAAGAGGCTGAAGTCTCATCAGAGGCATGATGGGGGAAATATCCACTTCCAAGCTCCCTCGAGTTGTTAGCAAAATCCAGTTCCTTGCAGCTACAGAACTGAAGATTTAAATTTCTTGGTGGAGGCTGCCTCAGCTCCTACAGGCTCCTAGTTTCTGCCTGGGTGGGTGTTCCCTAATACAACCACTTGCTTCCTCCAAGCCAACAAAAGCGTAAGAGAGCAAACCTGTTAGCAAGATGGAGGATAATATAATATAATATAATATTAGAAATGACATTCCTTCACCTTTGTTATATTCTGTTGGTTGGAAGCAAATCACAGGTCACACTCAAGGGCATGAACACAGGCATGAACATGGAGGAGACAGGGGTGACTGAGGTCATCTTAGAATCTAACACATGATGAAAGAGGCAGCAGATCATTCTGTGACTGATGACATCCAGGGCTATGGGCCTTAGCAAGATAGAGTCCTGAGGAGGCAGGGGGGCAAACACAGACTAAGGCTGGCAACTGGGACCTCAGTCAAGCTGCCCACAGGATCAAAGACCAGATTTGGGATGACCAGAATATTATCACAGGGCAGGAGACCTGGAATGCTAGGGTAAGCCCTGGAATGGTTCTGGAACATGAGCCTTAACATGCAGATGAAGGCAACACAAAAAATTCTAGACAGTGTAAGGTAAGCACTGAGAGAGACAGTGAGGGGAGAGAAGAGAGAGACTGAGAAAGAGAGATAAGTAAAGACACTAATTTGGTTTGTACCCCAAAATTTCAAAATTTATGAATATAGACCTAAAAGACAGCACTCAAACTCAACAAACAGAACATTAATTTACTTTAAAAGAAAATAATTTTAGTCAGACAAAGGTAACGATGTTTAGACTGCTCAAGGAAATCAATGAAGGATTAACTTCTAGTTAAAAATCACCAGGAAATTACGAAACTGAAATAAGTAGAAATTAAACAAGAAAAATTGACTATTTTTACAATTTAGAAATCCTAGGAAAAAATATGGGCATTGAAAGAAGGACCTCTATTGCTAAATAAATTTTTGACTAAATATTATTCCTGGAATGAATTACAGACTAAATACAACGGAAGAGAGTATAAGAGCATTTCTTTCTACACAAAGTAACAATGGGCCAGCAGCATGGGAACTTGCACCATCTGGAAGCTTGATACAAATGCTAAACCTCAGGCCCACCCAGACCCATATATTTAACACTTTAATAAGTTCCCTATGTAATTCATATGCACATTAAATTTAAGAAGTGCTATTTTAGGGCAGTGGAAGAAAATTTTGAGAGATTTGTTCAGAACACAACAGAAAAACAAAGAAACCCATACATACATATATGTATGTACATGTACGTACACACATAGACAAATGTGTGCATATGTATACTTACACACACACACACACACAATTCTACATGCATAGGCTATAACTGTTGCTTTTTTGTAGTCATCTTTTTGTTTAGTTTTATAGGTTTCTTTTAGCATCTCACTAGTTACCCAAATCAGATAACCAAAGTTAACAGCCAGGTCTAGCTCATAGAATCTCATACAAAAATACTCATAGAGGGCTCCCCTGGTGGCGCAGTGGTTGAGAGTCCGCCTGCCGATGCAGGGGACACGGGTTCGTGCCCCGGTCCGGGAAGATCCCACGTGCCGCGGAGCGGCTGGGCCCGTGAGCCATGGCCGCTGAACCTGCGCGTCCGGAGCCTGTGCTCCGCAACGGGAGAGGCCACAGCAGTGAGAGGCCCGCGTACCGAAAAAAAAAAAAAACTCATAGAGGCTTTTCTTGGGTAAATAAATTAGAAATTGGATAAATAAATTAAAAATTTAGAAAAAATGAATCTCTTTCTATGTACTCTGCATCTGTTATACTCATTTAAAATTATATGACATTGTACAAAAGCAGCCAAGTCAAATGGTATAGATGCCACTCATTCTTTTAAACTGTTGCTTAAATTTCTGTGATAAGGCTGTTATCACAATGTATTCTGTTAGTCCCACTGATGAACATTTAGGCTATTTCCAGTTTGTCCTTCCGTCTTTTCTTCTTCTAGTTGGATTTTTACTGAATCTGTCTATTAATTCAGAAAAGATCAATATTTTTATGATATTAAGTTCTCCCACCCAATCATATAGTATATAGTTCCATTTAGCCAGATCTTGTTTTATGTCTTTTAATGCAGTTTTATTGTTTTCTTCCTTTGAGTCATACTTTTCTTGTTCAAATAATTCCTAAAAATTTTTAGAGTTTTTGTTACTAGAGAACATTAAAAGCTTCTTTCAATTTCCACTCTTGGCTAGTTATTTCTACTACTGAGAAAAGCAATTGATTTTTTTTTTAATGTTTGCCATGTTTCCCGTCAGTTGACCAAATTTCCTTCATGCCTTTGTACTTTAATCCCCAGGGATGTTGAACAATTCTAATTCCCCACACCTGCCTCTATGGCCTTGTTCTTTCTGGAAAGTCCTTTCCCTATATTACTGGCTCTTTCACGGCACCCATGAAGACTGACCAGACTGCCTTCTCCAGAAGGCCTTCCTCTGACACCCCTGTGTTGAAAGGGGTCTTTATTTGTTCTCTCCTAGTGCTTTGTGCACGCTTATATTGTTAGTTTTTATTACTTTTCATCCTTGTTGTCTGTCTTTGTGTATAGTCTCGCTCAGTGGGCTCTGAACTCTGTAGAGTCATGGGTCAGGTCTTAAACAAATTGATATTCTCAGAAGCTAGCATCCTGTCTGGAATATAATAAATTCTCAAAAAAGAGTGTGGGATTGAACTGCTCTGATTAGAAACAGCTGCTAATGCCAGGCCAAAGAGACTTAACTTTTTAAGATTCTGATCTTGGGCTTCCCTGGTGGCACAGTGGTTGAGTCCGCCTGCCGATGCAGGGGACATGGGTTCGTGCCCTGGTCTGGGAAGATCCCACATGCCGCGGAGCGGCTGGGCCCGTGAGCCATGGCCGTTGGGCCTGTACGTCCGGAGCCTGTCCTCCACAGCGGGAGAAGCCTCAACAGTGAGAGGCCCGCGTACCGCAAAAAAAAAAAAAGAGATTCTGATCTTTTCTGCTACATTACTCTTGATATTTGTAAATAAGTTATAGATACTTATTAAGTGTGGAGCTCACTGAGTTGATTTAACGCTTTGTTAAATACTTATTAAGTGTGGAGCTCACTGAGTTGATTTAACGCTTTGTTATGTGAAAATCATGATAGGGGCTAAGGGGTTTGGACCAGCTACAGAAATCTTAATTTTTAATGGCAGGCGTGACTCAAGAATTCATCCATTCAATGAACTAATGTTTATTGAATATATTCTATAGTCCAAATACTGTGCCAAGAGCTATGGATATAGAAATTCTCAAAATACACAAGATTCCTTCAGGGAGCTTGCAAAATCCAACTATAGGATTACACTATTTAAACAAAATATGTAGCTTGAAAAATATAGTTTGAACCTTACTTCTGGCATTGGACACTGTTGATCACTCTTTCCTTATTATATTTAGTCCTATTTTGGGGATCCAGTCTCAGCTTCTTTTTCTGCCAAGGCTGCTGCCAGGTCATGCTGTACCTTTGCACAAATTAGAAAATGTCATACCTTCATTGGGGCAAACAAGGCAAAAGAAGTTCTCATTTGCCCCTTTTTAACTATTTTTATTGGCTGACCAAGTACAGAATGACTTTATAATAAGTCATAACCAGAATTTTCAATTACAGGCAGGAAGACACTGTTGGTTCAGCTCTCCAAGCTACTTCTCCACTTTTCAAAAGTGGACTGTGGTAGGCTGAGTAATGCCACCTGAAGATTTTCACATCCTAATCCCCGGAACCTGTGAATATGTTACCTTGTATGGCAAAGGGGACTTTGTGTGTATGATTAAGGATTTTGAGACAAGAAGATTATCCTGGATTTTCCAAGTGAGCCCGATATAATTTCCAGTGTCCTTATAAAGAGGGAGGTAGGAGGGTCAGAGTTAGAAAGATTTGAAGATGTTATGCTGCTGCCTTTAAAGATGGAGGAAGCAGCCATGAGCCAAGGAAGGCAGGTGACATCTAGAAGCCAGAAAAAAAGAAATAGATTCTCCCCTAAAGCCTCCAGGGAAAGTGTGGCCCTGACAGCATCTTGATTTTTGGCCCAGAGAAACCCATTTGGGACTTCTGACCTCAAGAACTGTAAGAATAAATATGTGTTGCTTTAAGTCACTAAGTTTGTGGTAATTGATTACAGCCACAATAGAACACTAATACAGAGGAAAGAGTAGCTAAGCTAAGGTGCTGGTTCCAATTGGCTCCTTGGGCAAGACTAACTGGGACAGGGAAACTCAACTGAGGCAGTTTAAAGCTAATAAAGACAGAAAGGGCAGGACTTCACCTCATTTTATAAGGGCTGAGAGTCAAACTGGGAAGACCCAGTAGCAACCACACAGTCCAAAATTTAAGAATCTCAAATAAAACACAAGTCCAAATACCAAGAGTCAAGCAGAGACTGGATGAGAAAGAGCACAGATAAGAAGCAGGAAGGAAGGATAGGATACAGGGTAGCTTCATGGGAAGATGTCAAAGTAGCCAAAGTTTACATTTATTAAGCTGTGGGCACCAAATGCTTAAGGAAAAGCTAGCTGATTTAACAGAACCCTTTTATGGGAGCATCTCATTTATTGAGGACCTATTACTGGTTAGCATATGTATTTCATTTTATTTGCCCAATAACCCCATGAGTTGAGCATTAAACCCTTGTTTTACTAAGGTAGAAACCAGTTCAAGGAGGTTAAATGACTTGTCCAAGGCCACAGAATACACTAGGAAGTGAAGGTGGGGTTGACCTCATTCCTCCAGTCCCAGGAGCCCTGATCTTTCTTCCACATCATGCCGCCTTCCCTTCCGGAAAAAGTCGTGTTGACTTTTTCAGCTGTCTGCAGAGTTCAAAGCAGAAAAACATGGTGTCATCTTTTTAGATATTCTATCAGTGAGAACTTGAAAATGAAGTTAAAAATTAAGCGGCAAAGCCAAACCCAGGCTCTCTGCTCCGAGAACGTAGGGTTAAACCTGATGCAGTCTGCCTGCCATGTGAGCATAATTTATCCTTGTGAAATTGTGGAATTATTTGAAAGAGAAGAAGGGACGAAAATGCCTTCTTTCTTCAAGGTAGCCTATAGTCTAGGGCTTACAATACTGATTTAATGGTGAAGGTAAGTACATTTCTTCTTTTGGGGTCAGAGGATAATTACTAATCAATCAGAGATCCATTAAAGGGAGGGAACAGTTTAAGGGGAAGTCAGAGGAAAACATTATCAGCAGCCTAAGGATCTCCACCTGGGAATGGTTTCTGATTTCAAAATGAAGAAGAAACTTTCTAAAAAATGTAATCGACTCAATCAAGACCCTACAGCAAGGCTTGAGAGGCCACCAGTGTCAATGGACTCTGTGGACAATTGTCACTTCTCCAAGGATTCCGTAAGTATTTACTGTGACACCTTGATGAGTCGAACAGGCTTTGGCTGCAGAATAAAATACTGGATCAAAACTAACGAAGTTTGGGATTGGGGACTGTGATTCATGGGCCTTTTCAGATTTCTGTATATAGTTGAAATTGCCTCTCAGGAAAAGGAGAATATGAACAAAGTTGTGGATAAGATTGAAGGCAAGAAAACTTCTACACTTGTGGAGATCACCTGGTTTGTTGTCCTCATTATACAGCTGAGGAAAGGTGCCCCAAGAGATTATGGTTAGTACCTAACAGTGCTGTGATGGGAAGCCCTAGGGGAAAAGACCCAAGGAAGGTGCCCTCTCCCAACCTGCCCAGAGAAAACCCCAATTCCATAGCAGAGATGGACTCATACAGGCCTGGAAGGCATAACCTGAGGTTGTTCCTTGGAGGAAAGGTGCCCAGGCACTCCTGTGTTATTTCTTGGTGAGCAGAGCTGTGAGTCCCCTGTGGGCAGGGCCCCAGCTGCACCTTAATTTTGACCTAACCCTGCCTTCTAGGATTACCTACTATTGGTGCTTAGTACATTTTTCTTTTTCTTTTTTTCATGATTACACTCACATGAACTAACAGCATGATGTAAATGATCTACTGGAATAACCAATTTTATTCCAGAACTACCAATTTTTCAGAAAGGTAAACAGGTGATAAAAGAGGCCTCAGTTTTACTAGCATGGAAGAAATTACTTCTTGGCATGTTCTCTGATGTTGGTAGCAAGGTGCATCCCTTCCTCATCCATCTTCTGGATTCTAGTCCAGAAGAACCCACTTCTAAAAGGAAACATTTAAAACCAATTTAGCAATCAATCAAAAGCATTTTTATTGGAAGGTATTTCATTTGCTGTAAACCTGTATTTATCAATCTGAGAGGGTCCAAGTGCCAATCTTGTGACTACTTATTATTTCTGTTGTTAATATCAATAACATTTTACAATGTATGATATTTTACATTGAGAAGGCATGTCTCATACCTTTGTTTTCATTCCCAGTAGCCCTGTGAAGTAATATTATCCCCATTTTTCCTATGAAACTGTGACAGCTCTGGGATCTTATAAACTCTGCTCTCCTTTACTCAGACTGTGAATGACAGAGAAGAATTGGTCCTTGGATACCCTTTGACCTGTAGGTTCCTGCTCTTTCAACCACATGTAACATTTACTCTGAGTAAACTAGGGGACTCAGCTAACAGAGGTGATGCAAGACAGGCTCAGTATTAAGGGAAATCTAAGAGCAACAGAAAGACCATTATAACAAAATAGTGAGTTCTAGACTAAGAGTAAGAGGATAAAAATTATTTTGCTTATGCATGTCATCTTGTCTATGTCTACATTATTTTTATACCAAATATAACTCTATTTTGTGTCATAAAATTATTTTTAAAGTATAGAATTTTTATTTTACTTAATTTTAATTCATTTTTTCTATGTCTATTTACAGCTTTGACACTAGGATTCACTATTTTTTAGAAATGTCACTCCTGAGTAGGAAGGTCCTTGACAATGTTTATAATTGGACTAAAACTCATTCCACTGTCTCTAAGTGATATCAATTATGCCAATTCTCAGATCCCATACCATCGTATGTTTCTGTGATTATTTTAGAAAAATAGTTGCCATTACTAGGTCACAGAAGGACCCTCTTTTCGATTGGTTTGCGAAGTCTGCCTGATTTCTGCATTTATCTCGTACACAGGAAACAGGGCAATTAACAACTGAAGTTAGCTACTAAGGCAAATTTCAAAGTAGCATTTGAAACGATGAAAGCCAAGGTAGGGATGGCAGCAGATGGAATGGGAGCTGAAGCGATGGGTTTGTGATATAATTCCACTAATCAAAAAAGCAAGAGAGTAGTCTTTTTTATTTTTTTAAATATTCAAAGCTCAACCTGAAAGTATTTTCATCATCATATTTCCTTCTAGGGGCTTCCCTGGTGGCACAGTGGTTGAGAGTCCGCCTGCCGATGCAGGGGACATGGGTTCGTGTCCCGGTCCGGGAAG
>RJWK010061034.1:0-13177 GCA_004363435.1 Platanista minor | reverse complement strand
CACTCTCTCACTTCGTCCCAGCTTACCCTTCCCCCTCCCCCGTCCTCAAGTCCATTCTCTACAGGTGCGTCTTTATTCCTGTCCTGCTCCTAGGTTCTTCAGAACCATTTATTTTTTTAGATTCCATATATATGTGTTAGCATACAGTATTTGTTTTTCTCTTTCTGACTGACTTCACTCTGTATGACAGACTCTAGGTCTGTCCACCTCATTACAAATAACTCAATTTCGTTTCTTTTTATGGCTGAGTAATATTCCATTGTGTATGTATATAATATATATATTACATCTTCTTTATCCATTCATCTGTCGATGGACACTTAGGTTGCTTCCATATTTTGCCAATTATAAACGATGCTGCTATGAACACTAGGGTGCATGTACCTTTTTGAATTAGTGTTTTTGGGTTTTTTGGATATATACGCAAGACTGGAATTGCTGGGTCACATGGTAGTTCTATTTTTAGTTTTTTAAGGAACCTCCATACTGTTCTCCATAGTGGCTGTATCAATTTACATTCCCACCAACAGTGCAAGAGGGTTCCCTTTTCTCCACACCCTCTCCAGCATTTACTGTTTGTAGATTTTCTGATGATGGTCATTCTGACCTGTGTGAGGTGATACCTCATTGTAGTTTTGATTTGCATTTCTCTAATGATTAGTGATGTTGAGCATCTTTTCATGTGTTTGTTGCCAATCTGTATATCTTCTCTGGAGAAATGTCTGTTAAGGTCTTCTGCCCATTTTTGGATTGGGTTGTTTGTTTATTTGATATTGGGCTTTGTGAGCTGCTTGTATATTTTGGAGATTAATCCTTTGTGAGTTGCCTCTCTGTCAAATATTTTCTCCATTCTGAGGGTTCCCTTTTTGTCTTGATTATGGTTTCCTTTGCTGTGCAAAAGCTTTGAAGTTTCATTGGGTCCCATTTGTTTATTTTTGTTTTTATTTCCATTTCTCTAGGAGGTGGGCCAAAAAGGATCTTGCTGTGTCAAACAGTGTTCTGCCTACATTTTCCTCTAATAGTTTTATAGTGTCTGGCCTTACATTTAGGTCTTTAATCCATTATGAGTTTATTTTTGTATATGGTGTTAGGGAGTGTTCTAATTTCATTCTTTTACATGTAGCTGTCCAGTTTTCCCAGCACCACTTATTGAAGAGGCTGTCTTTTCTCCATTGTATACACTTGCCTCCTTTTTCAAAGACAAGGTGACCCTATGTGCATGGGTTTATCTCTGGGCTTTCTATCCTGTTCCATTGATCTATATTTCTCTTTTTTTGCCAGTGCCATACTGTCTTGATTATTGTAGCTTTGTAGTATAGTCTGCAGTCTGGGAGCCTGATTCCTCCAGCTCCGTTTTTCGTTCTCAAGATTGCTTTGGCTATTCGCGGTCTTTTGTGTTTCCATACCAGTTGTGAAATTTTTGTTCTAGTTCTGTGGAAAATGCCAGTGGTAGTTTGATAGGGATTGCATTGAATCTGTAGATTGCTTTGGGTAGTAGAGTCCTTTTCACAACGTTGGTTCTTCCAAACCAAGAAAATGGTATATCTCTCCATCTGTTTGTATCATCTTTAATTTCTTTCATCAGTGTCTTATAGTTTTCTGCATACAGGTCTTTTGTCTCCTTAGGTAGGTTTATTCCTAGGTATTTTATTCTTTTTTTGCAGTGGTAAATGAGAGTGTTTCCTTAATTTCTCTTTCAGATTTTTCATCATTAGTGTATAGGAATGCAAGAGATTTCTGTGCATTAATTTTTATCCTGCTACCTTACCAAATTCATTGATTAGCTCTAGTAGTTTTCTGGTAGCATCTTTAGGATTCTTTATGGATAATATCATATCAGCTGCAAATAGTGACAGTCTTACTTCTTCATTTCTGATTTGGATTCCTTTTATTTCTTTTTCATCTCTGATCACTGTGGCTAAAACTTCCAAAACTATGTTGAATAATAGTGGTGAGAGTGGGCAACCTTGTCTTGTCTCTGATCTTATTGGAAATGGTTTCAGTTTTTCACCATTGATAACAATGTTGGCTGTGGGTTTGTCATATATGACCTTTATTATGTTGAGGTAAGTTCCCTCTATGACCACTTTCTGGAGGGTTTTATCATAAATGGGTGTTGGATTTTGTCAAAAGCTTTTTCTGCATCTATTGAGATGATCATATGGTTTTTATTCTTCAGTTTGTTAATATGGTTTATCACATTGGTTGATTTGCATATATTGAAGAATCCTTGAATTCCTCGGATAAACCCCACTTGACCATGGTGTATGTTCCTTTTAATGTGCTGTTGGATTCTGTTTGCTAGTCTTTTGTTGAGGATTTTTGCATCTATGTTCATCAGTGATATTGGTCTGTAGTTTTCTTTTTTTGTGACATCTTTGTCTGGTTTTGGTATGAGGGTGATGGTGGCCTCATAGAATGAATTTTGGAGTGTTCCTCCCTGTGCTATATTTTGGAAGAGTTTGAGAAGGATGGGTGTTAGCTCTTCTCTAAATGTTTGATAGAATTCACCTGTGAAGCCATCTGGTCCTGGACTTTTGTTTGTTGGAAGATTTTTAATCACAGTTTCAATTTTAGTGCTTGTGATTGGTCTGTTTATATTTTCTATTTCTTCCTGGTTCAGTCTCGGAAGGTTGTACTTTTCTAAGAATTTGTCCATTTCTTCTAGGTTGTCCATTTTATTGGCATATAGTTGATTGTAGTAATCTCTCATGATCCTTTGTATTTCTGCAGTGTCAGTTGTTACGTCTCCTTTTTCATTTCTAATTCTGTTGATTTGAGTCCTCTCCCTCTTTTTCTTGATGAGTCTGGCTAACGGTTTATCAATTTTGTTTATCTTCTCAAAGAACCAGCTTTTAGTTTTATTGACCTTTGCTTTTGTTTCCTTCATTTCTTCTTCATTTATTTCTGATCTGGTTTTTATGATTTCTTTCCTTCTTCTAACTTTGGGGGTTTTTTGTTTTTCTTTCTCTAATTGCTTTAGGTTAGGTGGTTTATTTGAGATTTTTTTGTTTCTTGAGGTAGGATTATATTGCTGTAAACGTCCCTCTGAGAACTGCTTTTGCTGCATCCCATAGATTTTGGGTTGTCGTGTTTTCATTGTCATTTGTCTCCAGGTATTTTTTAATTTCCTCTTTGATTTCTTCAGTGATCTCTTGGTTGTTTAGTAGTGTGTTGTTTAGCCTCCATGTGTTTGTATTTCTTACAGATTTTTTCCTGTAATTGATATCTAGTCTCATAGCGTTGTGGTCAGAATAGATACTTGATACGATTTCAATTTTCTTAAATTTACCAAGGCTTGATTTGTGACCCAAGATATGATCTCTCCTGGAGAATGTTCCATGAGCGCTTGAGAAGAAAGTGTATTCTGTTGTTTTTGGATGGAATGTCCTATAAATATCAATTAAGTCCATCTTGTTTAATGTATCATTTAAAACTTGTTTCCTTTTTTATTTTCATTTTGGATGATCTGTCCATTGGTGAATCAACTCTCTCTTATTGGAGTTTCCTGTTCTCTTCAGCCAAAACTCAATGTGACAATGCAGGTTTCTGCTGTATGCAAGGCACTAGTACGTCACAGGAGACACCTGATGAGCAGATAGATACAGATCCCTTCCTTGTTATTCAGATACTGCTGTGCATGCAGTGTGGGGTAGAATAAGTGAGTACAAGTCAAATGCCACATCCCTGTACCTTGATGTGGATGAAAGGAAATGCAGATGAGCCAGAGAATAGGTGACATGAAACAGTACTCCTACTGAGAAGCTAGGGCTTTGGAGAAGCTTCCAGGCCTGGGGAAAGTGTGGACAGCTGGACATCCATGATGCTGAGGAAGCTATCAGTGATTGAGGGATGAATCAAAATTACTCAAGACCCCATAGGAAGAGGCTCCCAGTGGATAAAGATAGGATAATTGTAGCTTCAGAAAGGATGATAATTCAAATGAGGAAACCCTCAAATATGGTGAAGTCCATGAGTTCTAATGATATTAAGTCACAACCAATTGCTCATCTGTGGAGGATGATAGAAAATCGATTCATTGTCCTGAGAACTAGGAAATGTAGGAAAGAATCAAGCATTGATCCTCCCAGGTGGACCCAGTGGGTCATCAAACAGTCGATAAAAGAAGCCGTCTCTTTACAATGTTGGCTACTTGTGGGGAAAGGAGGGAGCCGTCCTAAGATAATTGGGCCACAGCAAATGGGTGGGGCATCTCAGGCATAACGGCCAAGGTCTCTTTCTCTATGGAAGAGCTGCCTTCGGATAATTCATTAGTCCATACATTCATTTTGTGTGTTTGTTGTACCTATGTTCTATTTTATGATGGAACAATTTTTAGAAAATATGGCAGGCTCTTGCAAACCTATGCAGATAGGTTTCTGATTTTTGTGCATCCTCCAAAAAAAATGTATAATTCACCTGTGCCTACAGTTTCAGCTGGACATTCCTTCTCTCGGCTGTGCTATGATAATACTTTCTGTTGTTTCATCAGTCAGCAAGGTCTATCTTTTCCTTCCTTCACCCGGGAACTTTCAAATTCTCCCACAGGTAGGAACAATTCATGGGACCTTTATTTCTTCGGGCTGATGAGAACAGAGTCATCTCTTGACAGGCCTGGGCTTAGGCGGCCTCGTTTTACAAGACTGCCCTCAGCAAATGGCCCGCGGCCCTGTTCCCAGCCTTCACCTTGATCATTTTGTCCCTTTGCCCCCAAGTCACCCAATACCAGTCTTCAGAGTACATGTGTTCTGACTGAATCCTCGCCCTTGAGTCGTGCTATGTCTCTTGGCTGGGTGTCATTACACAGCCATGTCCCCACCTCACACCCCCAGTACAATCACGCCTCACAAAGGACCAAGGTCAGCCCCACAGCCCGGACTCCGAGCACGAGGGCATGATGATTAAAAAGAAGATATTCTCGTTGGAAGGAGATTTTTAAAAAGGGACCTTTGTCTCTCTAACAGAATGGTACCATCCTCACGTTGGAGGATAATGCCATGGCACCTATTATCCATGAAAGACAATTGAAAAGTAACCACCTGGCCCGTGGGTTTGACCATGAGATCATTCGAGGTCATACCTGAGAACCTTCTAAGACCTCGTGTGTCTAACCACGGGGCCCAGAGTGATTATGAGCAGCAATAGAGTCAGACTAACTCCTTGCCAAGTCAGATCGCAACTGCAGATGCTGTGTTTACTGCACAAAAAGTATAGCCATCTGCTCGAGAGGCCTGAGAACCTGCTAACAGCGTTGAGGGAAATCGGAGGAAGCCGGCCTTGGGGGAGTTTGGGGCGAGGAGAGAAATCGAGGGACAGAGCAGCTCCAGCGACTTCCTGGAGGCCACGCAGCTCTCGCCTTACAAATAGAACCTCTGCGTGTGGGCGTGGAGCACATTAGGATAAAGTGAGATTGTATTTGCCGGCCTCTCCTGATGCTGCCTGTTACTGCCACTTCCAAGGGACAGAAGGCATCCACCAGTCAGGTTATGACCTGTGATGCTGAGATTTCTCTCCTTCCTTTGCTTCCAGGATTTCATTTCCAATCTCCTGGTTCCAGGAGAATGGAATCGTTTGTTTTTCCTGACTTTACTTTCCCTCCTTAAGTATAATGTTTCGTTTCCTTAATGATAATTTGCAGCTTCCTTACACATTTTGCCCAAACAGTTTTGTCTTATAATCCACATTTTCCTCCCTTCTGGGCAGAACGTTTTTCATACCCATGAACACAAAACCTCACCCACGTGAGCACTCTCTGTAAGTACAAATCTGGGGTGCTGCCCTAACAAATCATAAACTTAGACTTAAGAGAATTCTGTATTAAGCCACTTCTTTTTTATTGACGTATAGTTGCTATACAATATTATGTAAGTTACATGTGTACAGTATAGGGATTCACAATTTCTAAAGATCAAACTTCAATTAGAGTTATTATAAAATATTAGCTATATTCCCTGTGCTGTACAATACATCCCTGTAGCCTTACACCCAATAGTTTGTGCCTCCCACTCCCCAACCCCTATGTTATCCCTCCCCCCTTCCCTCTCTCCACTTGTAACCACTAGTTTGTTCTCTATTATCTGTGAGGCTGCTTCTGTTTTGTTATATTCACGTTTGTTGTATTTCTTATATTCCACACATAAGTGATATCAAGCAATATTTGTCTTCCTCTGCCTGATTTATTTCACTTAGCATAATGCTCTCCAAGTTCATCCACGTTACTACAAATGGCAAAATTTCATTCTTGTTTATGGCTGAGTAATATTCCATTGTGTATGTGTATAATATATATATTACATCTTCTTTATCCAGTCATCTGTTGATGGACACTTAGGTTGCTTCCATATCTTGGCAATTGTAAATAATGATGCTATGAACACTAGGGTGCATGTATCTTTTTGAATTAGTGATTTGGGGTTTTGGGATATATACGCAAGATTGGAATTACTGGGTCACGTGGTAGTTCTATTTTTAGCTTTTTGAGGAACCTCCGTACTCTTTCCACAATGGCTGCACCAGTTTACATTCCCACCAACAGAGCACGAGTAAACTGCTACTTTAATGTGTGATCTAGAAGAAAAGGAAGAAATATGATCCGAGAATGTGTGACAAGGAAATCTGGGGAGACGAGGGTGGGTGGACTTCGCTGAAGGGGCAAAAGTGTAAAGATGTGTGCGTCCCACATGAACACCCACCAAAGGGTGACCTCAGCAGAGGAGGATTTTAATTCTCAAGTGGGTAGGATTCCTTGGTCTGTGGGTACCAGCCAGCCTCTTTCCCGGCCACCCTCGTCTTTGCCCAGTGGGCTCCTGAGCACAGTGACCAAGGTGGCAGGGATGGACTTCCCTCCCCAAGGCTGGCCTGGCTACGGCCACTGCTGAGCACCCAATCAGCCAGCAGCGGAAACCAACACTGAGTCCCTGATATGGCACCACTTCCTGGGGGAGGCTGGTTACATTGGACCACTTCCCTCCTGGGAGAGACAGCCCTGTGTTCTTGCTGGAACAGACACTCAGCGGGGATATGGACTAAGCAAGCCTTCCCTGCATGCAAAGCTTCTGCTGAAACTACCATCTTCAGGCTCCCAGGATGTGTCGTCCATGTCATGATGCTCCAGAGCATTGGGTCTGATCAAGGAACTCACAGCACATCCAGGGCGGTGTGGTGACAGGCCCTACCCCATGGACCTCACAGGTCTGACTGTGGGTCTCCCTGCCCTGGGCGTTCCAGGCAGCATCACATTGTCCACCTCACTGATGACAGCACGGCCAGCAGGACCTGTAAGCAGCTGATGGCAGGGTCTCTGAGCACCCTGATAAGTCGCAGGCCTGGCAGAGGATGGATGATAAGCCTCACAAACATCACTGGACTTGCAATGTGATGAGGTTTCTGGAGCTCTAAAACCCGGGGCTCACCCAATTACTGCCTCCAGCACAAAGGACTGTAAAGGTGCATCGTGCAATTCCCACCAGCGGGACAGAGACAGGCCCTCGGAGGCCTCTTCCTGTTGTGAAGACGGCACACACAGCGTTTGCCTGTGAAGACGGTACTCACAGCGTTTGCCAAGTCGGGGGCAAGGACAGCGTCCAGCCCTGGGTGGCATCCACAGCGAGTGCCTCGGGCATTTCCCCAGGGACCCAGGGGCGGGCGCTGTCAGAGCAAGCACACGGACCCCTAGGTCCTCATAAAGGTCACGTGGTGTCGCATGGGACCGCGTGGTGTTTGAAAGCAGCCCCCTGGAGCCTGGAGGGCAGAGCTGCCAGAGGACCTGTCGCCAGGTCCCAATGTGCAGAACTTAGCTTCACACGGATTCAGTATGAATCTGAAAGAATGACTTTAATGTGTCTTCAAGACTCATCCACCCAGAATTGACTTCCAAAGGACATTCAATAACTTATTCACCAAGAACTGATTTTACACTACCGAAGGCCATGTCCGGGGCACACAGGAGTGAATAACAGAGACTCTGCCATCAGGTCTAGGATCACATGAGCAATGTAGCACCTGAGGCTCATGGTTTGAATCCCTAAGGCCATGTAAGGCTAAATGCTCAACGGCTTCTCCTTGAAACTTTGACCAAGGCATTTATTTTTCAGTGACCATAAAAACACAACTTCAATCTAGGATTTTTAGACTTCCTGGAAAGTGTACCCAATTATAGTTGTATTATTAGCAGAGTTGATTATCTAAAAAATTGGGAAATCATCTTGTGTAGTTAATTTATGAAGAAATTGCTTTCAGGAACTGAAAGTATGATGTTGGCATAGTCTAAAAAAAATACAACATCAGGACAAGAAGGCTAACATTGAAAGAAATAATGTTAATCTCCGTTTATTATTGTGGTAAAATATACGTAACTTTTAAAAGTTGCCATTTTAATCCTTTTTAAGTGTACATTCAGTGGCATTAAGTACATTCACATTGTTGTACAAACATCACCACCATCCATCTCCAGAACTTTCTCATCTTCCCAAATTGAAAATCTGTCTGCATTAATTACCAACTCCCCATTCCCCCCTCCCCCAGACCCTGGGCCCCACCATCCTACTTTCTGTCTCTATTACTTGACTCCTCTAAAAACCTCATGTAAGTGGAATCGTACAGTATTTGTCTTTTTGTGACTGGCTTATTTCTCTTAACATAATGTCTTTAAGGTTCATCTATGTTGTCATCTACGTTGTAACATGCGTCAGAATTTCCTTCTTTTTTTAAGACTGAATAATATTCCATTGTGTGTTTATACCCAATTTTGCTGGTCCATTCATCTATCAATGGACACTTGGGTTGCTTCCATGTTTTAGCTATTGTGAGTAATGTGGCTATGAACATGAGTGTGCAAATATCTGTTTGCATCTCTGCACTCCATTGTTTTGGATAAATATCCAGAAGTGGGATTCCTGGATCATATGGTGATTCTATATTTAATTTTTTGAGAAGCTGTCATTCTGTTTTTCACAGGGGCTGTACCATTTTACATTCCCACCAGCAGAGCATGATGGTTCCAATTTCCACATCCTCACAACACTTGTTATCTTCTGTTTTTGGTTTTTGGGTTTTGTAGTAGCCATTCTAATGTATGTAAATGTTATCTTATTGTGGTTTTGATTTGCAGTCCCCTAAGGATTAGTGATGTTGAGCATCTCTTCATGGCCTCAATGGCCATTTCTATATCTTCTTTGGAGAAATGTCTATTTAGGTGCTTTTCTCATTTTTTATTTGGTTTTACTTTTTGTGTTGAGTTAATAATGTTAATCTCTTAACATACATCAAGACCCTATGATGACATTCCAAATGTCCACTCATGAAAGATTTTTATTGAAAAACTTCTCCAAGAGAATTCCCTGGCATTCCAGTGGTTAGGGATCTGTGCTTCCCCTGCAGGGGCACAGGTTTGATCCCTGGTCAGGGAAATAAGATCCCTCATGCTGCACAGTGCAGCCAAAAAATAAATAAATAAAAATTTTTAAAAATAAAATAAAAACTTCTCCAAAACATTTTAGCTAGGAGTTACTAAAGCTTACATTTATCCAGGGAGAATTATGTAACCTCAAGCAAGTTCACATGAGGTAATTTAACATTCAGTGCAGTAAATGCTTAATTCCCTGTGTATAAGGTCAAAACTATGAACTAATTTTTCTGTGACCAGAAATGCCCTTTTTTGTGATACAATCAAGACAGGAACATTATCTACAGTGGTCTCTCCTGATTCCTCAAAAAACACATTTTCTAAAACAAAGCCTGGGGTTCGAGATGGTGGAGTAGAAAGACATGCGCTCACTCCCTCTTGCAAGAGCAATGGAATCACAACTAACTGCTGAACAATCATCGACAGGAGGACACTGAAACTCACCAAAAAAAAAGACACAATTTCCAAAGACAAAGGAGGAGCCACAATGAGACGGTAGGAGGGGCACAATCACAATAACATAAATTCCCATAACTGCTGGGTGGGTGACTCACAAATTGGGGAACACTTGTACCACAGAAGTCCACCCACTGGAGTGAAGGTTCTGAGCCTCACGTCAGGCTTGCCAACCTGAGGGTCTGGCAATGGGGGGAGGAATTCCTAGAGAATCAAACTTTGAAGGACAGTGGGATTTGATGGCAGGACTTTGACAGGACTGGGGGAAACAGAAACACCACTCTCGGAGGGCACACACAAAGTAGTGTGTGCATCGGGACCCAGGGGAAGGAGCAATGACCCCATAGAAGACTGAACCAGACCTACCTGCTAGTGTTGGAGGGTCTTCTGCAGAGGCAGGGGGTGGCTGTGGCTCACCGTGAGGACAAGGACACAGTCAGCAGAAGTTCTGGGAAGTACTCCTTGGTGTGAGCCCTCCCAGAGTCTGCCATTAGCCCCACCAAAGAGCCCAGGTTGGCTCCAGTGTTGGGTCGCCTCAGGCCAAACAATCAACAGGGAAGGAACCCAACCCCACCCATCAGCAGACAAACAGATTAAAGTTTTACTGAGCTCTGCCCACCAGATCAACACCCAGCTCTACCCACCACCAGTCCCTTCCAACAGTAAACTTGCACAAGCCTCTTAGATAGCCTCATCCACCAGAGGACAGACAGCAGAAGCAAGAAGAACTACAATCCTGTAGCCTGTGGAACAAAAACCACATCCACAGTAAGATAGACAAGATGAAAAGACAGAGGGCTAGGTACCAGATGAAAGAACAAGATAAAACCCCAGAAAAACAACTAAATGAAGTAGAGATAGGCAACCTTCCAGAAAAAGAATTCAGAATAATGGTAGTGAAGATGATCCAGGACCCTGGAAAAAGAATGGAGGCAAAGATCAAGAAGACGCAAGAAATGTTTAACAGAGACCTAGAAGAATTAAAGAAAAAACAGCTAGAAGAATTAAAGAACAAACAAACAGAGATGAACAATACAATAACTGAAATGAAAACTACACTAGAAGGAATCAATAGCAGAATAACTGAGGCAGAAGAACAGATAAGTGACCTGGAAGACAGAACGGTGGAATTCACTTCTGCAGAACAAAATAAAGAAAAAGAATGAAAAGAAATGAAGACAGCCTAAGAGACCTTTGGGACAACATTAAACGCAACAACATTTGCATTATAGGGGTCCCAGAAGGAGAAGAGAGAGAAAAAGGACCTGAGAAAATATTTGAAGAGATTATAGTCGAAAACTTCACTAACACAGGAAAGGAAACAGCCACCCAAGTCCAGGAAGAGCAGAGACTCCCAGGCAGGATAAACCCAAGGAGAAACACGTCGAGACACCTAGTAATCAAATTGACAAAAATTAAAGACAAAGAATAATTACTGAAAGCAACAAGGGAAAAACGACAAATAACATACAAGGGAACTCCCATAAGGTTAACAGCTGATTTCTCAGCAGAAACTCTACAAGCCAGACAGGAGTGGCATGATATACTTAAAGTGATGAAAGGGAAGAACTTACAACAAAGATTACTCTACCTGGCAAGGATCTCATTCAGATTCAATGGAGAAATCAAAAGCTTTACAGACAAGCAAAAGCTAAGAGAATTCAGCACCACCAAACCAGCTCTACAACAAATGCTAAAGGAACTTCTCTAAGTGGGAAACACAGGAGAAGAAAAGGACCTACAAAAACAAACCCAAAACAGTTAAGAAAATGGTAACAGGAACATACATATCAATAATTACCTTAAACTGAATGAATTTAATGTTCATTCAATTGAATGGTTTAAATGTTAACCAAAAGACACAGGCTCATTGAATGGATACAAAAACGACACATATATATGCTGTCTACAAGAGATCCACTTCAGACCTAGGGACACATACAGACTGAAAGTGAGGGGATGGAAAAAGATATTCCATGCAGATGGAAGTCTAAAGAAAGCTGGAGTAGCAATACTCATATCACATAAAATAGACTTTAAAATAAAGAATGTTACAAGAGACAAGGAAGGACACTACATAATGATCAAGGGATCAATCTAAGAAGGAGATACAACAATTATAAATATATATGCACCCAACATAGGAGCACCTCAATACATAAGGCAAATGCTAACAGCTATAAAAGAGGAAACCGACAGTAACACAGTAACAGTGGGGGACTTTAACACCTCACTTAGACCAATGGACATATCATTCAAAATGAAAATAAATAAGGAAACAGAACCTTTAAATGACACAATAGACCAGATAGACTTAATTGATACTTATAGGACATTCCATCCAAAAACAGCAGATTACACTTTCTTCTCAAGTGCACATGGAACATTCTCCAGGATAGATCATACTTTGGGTCACAAATCAAGCCTCAGTAAATTTAAGAAATTGAAATCATATGAAGCATCTTTTGGACCACAACGCTATGAGATTAGAAATCAATTACAGGGAAAAAAAAGGTAAAAAGCACAAACACATGGAGGCTAAACAATACGTTACTAAATAACCAACAGATCACTGAAGAAATCAAAGAGGAAGTCAAAAAATACCTAGAGACAAATTACAATGAAAACACAATGATCCAAAACTTATCGGATGCAGTAAATGCAGTTCTAAGAGGGAAGTTTATAGCAATACAAGCCTACCTCAAGAAGCAAGAAAAATCTCAAATAAACCATCTAACCTTACACCTAAAGGAACTAGAGAAAGCAGAACAAACAAAACCCAAAGTTAGCAGAAGGAAAGAAATCACAAAGATCAGAGCAGAAATAAATGAAATAGAAACAAAGAAAACAATAGCAAACATCAATAAAACTAAAAGCTGGTTTTTTGAGAAAATAAACAAAATTGATAAACCATTAGCCAGCCTAATCATGAAAAAGAGGGAGAGGACTCAAATCAATAAAATTAGAAATGAAAAAGGAGAAGTTACAACAGACAACGCAGAAATACAAAGCATCCTAAGAGACTAATACAAGCGACTCTATGCCAATAAAATGGACAACCTGGAAGAAATGGACAAATTCTTAGAAAGGTATAACCTTCCAAGACTGAACCAGGAAGAAATAGAAAATATGAACAGACCAATCACAAGTAATGAAATTGAAACTGTGATTAAAAATCTTCCAACAGGGCTTCCCTGGTGGCGCAGTGGTTAAGAGTCCGCCTGCCGATGCAGGGGACACGGTTTCGTGCCCCGGTCCTGGAAGATCCCACATGCCGCGGAGTGGCTGGGCCCGTGAGCCATGGCCGCTGAGCCTGCG
>RJWK010061033.1:0-13178 GCA_004363435.1 Platanista minor | reverse complement strand
TTTTTTTTTTTTTTGGCCGCAAGGCATGCGGGATCCCAGCTCCCCAACGAGGGATCAAACCCGCATCCCCTTCATTGGAAGGTGAAGTCTTAACCACTAGACCGCCAGGGAAGTCCCTAATTTTGTTTCTTTATTTTAGCCATCTGGAGAGGCTGAGAACTTTCAAAGTCATCAAGAATATCAAGGTTTGGGAATTCCCTGGCGGTCCAGTGGTTAGGACTCTGTCCTTCCATTGCAGGGGGCACAGGTTCGATCCCTGGTCGGGGAACTAAGATCCCACGAGTCGCGCGGCCAAAAAAAAAAAAATCAAGGTTTAACAAACCTTCCTTTTGCTTATCTCACTTCTCTTTCATTTAACTATAAACAGCAAGAAGAAACTAGGGACAGCAGTGGGGAGACCGTCATGGTTCCTGGACATGTTCTATATCTTGACCTGGTTGGAGGTTATGTGGTTGTATGGATATGTAAAAAATAATCAATGTGTACACTTAAGATACACAAACTTTATTGTATTCCTGTTACACGTTCTTATTTATTTATTTTTGTCTGCACTGGGTCTTCGTTGCTGCGCGTGGGCTTTCTCTAGTTGCAGCGAGCAGGGGCTGCTCTTTGTTGCGGTGCACAGGCTTCTCATTGTGGTGGCGTCTCTTGTGGTGGAGCACGGGCTCTAGGCGCGCGGGCTTCAGTAGTTGTGGTATGTGTGATCAGCAGTTGTGGCTCGCGGGCTCTAGAGCGCAGGCTCAGTAGTTGTGGCGAACGGCCTTAGTTGCTCCAAATCATGTTGGATCTTCCCGGACCAGGGCTCAATCCGGTGTCCCTTGCATTGGCAGGCGGATTCTTAACCACTGCGCCACCAGGCAAGTCCCAACACGTTGGGTTTCCCCCGCCCCGGCACGGTCATGTTTTTTTCCCGACACCCTCTGAGCTTAAGCACCTGTCCGCGCGCGTGCATGAGCGTTCCGAGGCTGGAAGCAGAGATGGGTGCGCGTGCGTGTACGTGCTCGCGCAGAGACCGGAAGTAGTGCTGCGTGCT
Source organism: Platanista minor (assembly GCA_004363435.1). NCBI lineage: Eukaryota > Metazoa > Chordata > Mammalia > Artiodactyla > Platanistidae > Platanista > Platanista minor. The sequence goes on along the minus strand of RJWK010061033.1, from coordinate 12,145 downwards.
CTGCGTGCGCATGCGCGCGCAAAGGCCGCAAGCAGGGGTGGCGTTCCAGGTCACTTGCGAGTCATGGAGGGTTTCGCGGAGGGCTGCAGGCTATCGCGCGAGGGGCCGGCTGAGGAGGCCGAGCCCCAGGTGGCGGCCTGGAGCGGGGACAGTGGTAACGTGTCCCAGAGCCACAGCAGCGCGTCGGTGCCGTGGGAGGATGAGGGCCTGGAGTCGGGCGCGCCCAGCCGGGACCTGCCCCTGCTGCGCCGCGCCGCCGCGGGCTACGCCGCCTGCCTGCTGCCTGGCGCGGGGGCGCGGCCCGAGGTCAAGGAGCTGGACGCGAGCCTGGAGGACCTGCTCACCAGGGTGGACGAGTTTGTGGGCATGCTGGACATGCTGCGCGGCGACTCCTCCCATGTGGTCAGCGTGGGCATGCCTTGCATTTACGCCAAGGCCACCGAGATGCGGAGAGTGTACAGCAAGATCGACCGGCTGGAGGCCTTCGTCGGGATGATCGGCGCCAGTGTAGCCAGGCTGGAGGAGCAGGTCTCCAGGGCGGAGGCCGAGCTGGGGACATTCCCCAGTACGTTCAGGAAACTCCTGCGCACAATTAACGTGCGCTCCTTCTTCAACAAGGCGCCCTCCAGCAGGTCCCAGGGGACCAGATACGAAACCCCCGTCGTGTTTCGAACCGAAGACCACTTTCCTTGTTGCAGCGAAAGACCTCAGGTCTGAGTTCGCGGGACAGCGCTGCGAGAGGGCGGGTCTGAAATTCTCTCGAGTAGTAATCAAATCAGTTGAAAATCCTGTTACTAGACGTACATGATGTTGGAGTATGGAATTGTAAAGTTTATTTTTTGCACACTTGATTTCTCGGTATCTTCATTATTTCACGAAGGATGTGTGATTTTCTTCGTCTTCCAGTTCAAACTTGAAACTTCACAGCTGCTTGGTGGGGGGATGGGGTAGCAAAAATGAACGAACGTACCCGGGCACTGTGGCAGAACTGTTATTTTTATGGATTTTACAGCTCAACTAACAGTATTACCTTTTTAAGATTTGTGTATTTGTATACCCTTAAGAAAACTGAGCCTTTAAAGCTTTGTTAATTCGATCCTAATAGTGATTCAGTTTTCAGTAGCTTACTTCTAGGATAGATGGTAAGTTATTTAAAATTATATTAAACTTTCCATATAATGGATTGCAAACCGAAGAAAATTATACATTTTCTGAGAAAACGTATTGATTTATTTCAACTCATTCTGAAGTTTTTTTGAAAGTATGACCTCACAGTCTTAGTTTGTCCATAGCAAACGTGTCTATATATGATTCCCAACGTTTGGTTTATAATTAAATGTTAATAAAAAATTTAAATTTTATTGGAAAGGGTTTCCATCTGAAAAGGACTGTACGGATTTTCCTTTTTGCTTGTTTGAAAATAGACACTTTGAGTGTCTGATTTTAGGAGTGGGATAAAGAAAGTTCACGGCATTAAATATTTATTTTTCCTCAAAGTAAATAGTTAAATTATTTGTGTGGTAATATGACTGGTATTAGGATTTTGTTCTTTCACCCTGACGACGTGGAATCTTAAAGATCCCTTGCAGGTACAACAGGCTTTGATCCTGATTTTAATCTGTTTTATAAGGTGGTCCTCCTAGGTAGTAGAACTCAAGCATAGAGCTTAGGTTGCTTTCGTGTCATTTATCATAGATCTTTGAGGTTTGTAGAGTAGGTATATTCTAAACTGTATTGTGAAAAATCTGATTGTGAAATCTCCAACCTTAGCTTTCATGGACCTTCTGTGTCACACATTTATATATAGATATATATACATATATATATATATTTTTTAAATTTATCTTATTTTTGGCTGCGTTGGGTCTTCGTTGCTTCACGCAAGCTTTCTCTGGTTGCGGCGAGCGGAGGCTACTTTTCATTGTGGTGCGCGGGCTTCTCATAGTGGTGGCTTCTCTTTTTGCAGAGCACGGGCTCTAGGTGCATGAGCTCAGTAGCTGTTTTCATAGGCTATAGAGTGTAGGCTCTAGTTGTGGCACAAGGGCTTAGTTGCTCTGCGGCATGTGGGATCTTCCCGGACCAGGGCTCGAACCCGTGTCTCCTGCGCCGGCTTCAGTAGTTGTGGCTCACGGTCTCTAGAGCGCAGGCTCAGTAGTTGTGGCGCATGGGTTTAGTTGCTCCACGGCATGTGGGATCTTTCCAGACCAGGGCTCGAACCCGTGTCCCTTGCATTGGCAGGCAGATTCCTAACCACTGTGCACCAGGGAAGCCCTGGAAGATAATTTACATCATTATCTGTGAACCTTATTTCTAAGGGACCTTGGGTTCTGAAATTCTCTTAGTCATTCGGTGTTGTTTCTGAGGTTTCTACATAGAGATTAGTGCAGGGCCTCATTGGGAATGGGGACTGGAAGCTGGTTTGCATAGTACAAGACAGATATTAGACCCAGGTTATTTTTCTGCCTGCAGTGGAGGTTGGGGGAGCCAGGCACAGCCCGCTCTGTTTGGCAGCGCCCCCTTCAGACCCCTTCCTGGTTCCCTCCTCCCACCCCTGACCAGCTGGAGAGTTAAGAGGGCCCTTCTGGATCTCGGAGAACTGTCCTCCCACCTCTTCCGAAGTCAGTAGCAAAGTTGGGAGGGACGCCCCCGTGCTGAGGCTGGGGGAGAGCAGGGTGTGTTGTCATTCCGGTGACTCCTGCAGACTGTCTCTGCTGCCGGGGTCTAGAGTTCCCCCACCTTCTAGAAGAATAAGCAGGGATGGGCATGGGGTAGAATAAAGGTTGAGAGGAGCACACCACCCGTCACCCTAGAGTCGACTAGCTTTTTAAAAAAATTTTTATTGGAGTCTAGGTGATGTATAATGTGTTAGTTTCTGCTGTACAGCACAGTGAATCAGCTATACATATACATACAACCACTGTTTTTTTTAGATTCTTTTCCCATATAGGTCATTACAGAGTGTTGAGTAGAGTTCCTTGTGCAATTAGCTTGTTCTTCATTCCTACACCCAAGAACACAGTAGCCACTTAGAGCTTTCAGGAGTACCTAGGACATCCCCTCGTCCGTCCAAAGGCAGCCTCGGGCATACAGGAGTCGCCCTGGAAACACACATAAAATTGGGTGCTATTTATTCACACATAAAATTCACACATGTGCGACTTCCCTGGTGGCACAGTGGCAAAGACTCCATGCTCCCAACGCAGGGGGCCCGGGTTCGATCCCTGGTGAGGGAACTAGATCCCACATGCATGCTGCAACTAACAGTTCGCATGCCACAACTAAGGAGCCCACATGCAGCAACTAAGACCGGAACAACCAAATAAATAAAATTCACACGTGAAATAAGGTGGTAAGTACTTTGTGGCTTTTTATCCTCCAAGCCAGAAATTTCAGTAATATGAGGCTTGGACCATATGTGAGGAGGTGTGTCCATCATGAACGTGAGAGTAGGGGTCCTGGAGTCAGCTCGGGACATACTGAGGAAAAAACTAATAATGGTCTGGAACTTAAAGTTTTAAACTAGCTTAGCTAAACGGCTGTCAGAAGGAACAGCATAGGAAGAGGTGAAGCGTTATTTCGTAAGGATTTCTTCCAGCTGCTGAGAGTGACTAAGGAGAAAGGTGGGCTCGGGGTGGCAGATGGGGTCCACGTCACCAGCCGTCCTTCGCTGTGACACAAGTAACAAACAAGTGCAGCGCAGCTGTAGCTTCTCAGCTTGTTACTGACTTAGGAAGAGGTGGAAGGACAGTTTTCTGAGATCCAGAAGGGCCCTCTTAACTCTCCAGCTGGTCAGGGGTGGGAGAGGAGGGAACCAGGAGGAGGTCTGAAGGGGGCAGTGCCAGCTAGAGCGGGGTGTGCCTGGTTCCCCCAACCTCCATTCTGGAGACAGAAAAATGACCTTGGTCTAACATCTGTCCTATCTGCCTTGTCACCCCTGCTTTCTTTACCAGCAACTTTGCCTCATGTCAACTCATGGCAGTATCTTCTAAGGACTTTGACTAGGAGTGATGTGCTGTGAATAGTACAAGTGCACATCCAATTTCATCTGTGTGCCTCCCAGCACCCCCTGAAAACATCCTCAGTGCATCCTCTGTGTCTGTCCCCACTGCCACCCCGTCTCACCTGGGCCACTCAGCCCTCTCTTAAGTGGTTTCCTGCTTCCCGCATCCCCTCTCCAAGCCACTTTTCATATAGCACACAGCGGCGCAAGGGGTCTTTCCAGAAATCGGATATATTGGGTTTTGCCTGAAACTCCCATCAGTTTCTCTTGTTATGTTTGAATAAAATCCAAAATCTGTCCTATGGCCTGCCAGGCCTGCAGGATTTGGCCCCTGTGCCCTCACTGGTCCTGGGCTTCTCTCCTCTCACTCATTCACATCTCTCCAGCTTCACCTGGATCCTGGGAGATGCCCAGCGTGGTCCCCTCATAGCACTCACCACCACTGTGTCTAGGTCGTTATTAGATGACTGTCGGCCCACCTCCAGGCGGGCATGGGCTCTGGCAGCCCCACTTCTCCTCGGCTGCATTCTCACCATGCCCGGCACGCTCAGATACCTGTTGAATGAATGACTCAGACTGTCGGAGAGAATGAACAGCTAGAGGAAAGCCAGGCACCCCGAAAGGAATAGGAAGCAAGCAGATACAGTAACGCAATCACATGTTTGCTGGGAAATCAATCACCACAGGTGGGCTGAGGACCCCAAGGGAATAAGACGTGGTTATTCTCCCAAGAGCTTGACGGGCCAGTGGGAGAGAAGGTCAGACACCAACCGAATCCAATCCAAATTTCATGGACTGAACTTGTTAAATCCGTACAAGCAATCCTGTGGGCTCCAAGAAGGCTGCGTTCTTAACCGTGCCTCAGGGATATTGATATAGAACTTGTAGAACTATCTTTCTAAAGAGACTTAGAAAAAGTCAAAAACTTAAAAACTATTTGTTAAAAAAATATTTTACAAAGTGACCTAAATCCCTAGTCCCAGTAACAGAGAAGGAAATGCATTCCTTTTAGAATGAGAGATTTTTCGTTACGATTTTCATCCTCAAAGGGCAGGGGTCAGTCTGTGGTCACATGAGACCCTGGGGCCGGAGGAAGGGAATAACCTGGAACTGTCGCCCCTCTAACTACGGGATTGCCCTCGGCTGCAGGAGCAGTTCCTTTCCAGCAGAGGGAGCTGTGGGAACAGGACCAGCCGCCTGAAAGCAGCTGGTCCAGCCCAGCATTCAGGAAATAAACGCCCCAGCCCTGGGCAGTCAGAGCCACCAGGCCCTGTCCGCCCAAGGGGCTCGCAGTGTGAGGACCACAGCTGTATTCCAAGGCACAACTGGCTGCTTTTCTTGCCCGGGGCATGGGAGGGTGGACGTGGTCGCTGAGGGCAATGCCCCTCACCCTGCTTGCTGTCCTCGCAGCTCCTCTCCCCTGGAAGGAGCATGCTCATTTATTTGTTTGCCTGTTTTTTGTCTCCCCTGCTAGGGCAAGGAAAGTGGTCTTTGTCCGTTTTGTGCAGCCCTGGATCAGTGGCACCTGCCACCATGCTGGGTGCAGGGTAGGCACTCCAAATGTGTCTGCTGGATGAATGAAAGGGGACAGACAGGAGGATGAGCAGGACACAGAGAACCAGGAGGGCAGAAATGGTGAGGGCCACATCCTTCAGGCTCCTCCGATGTTAATTCAGCTCCTTGTCCTGGCAAAACCAGAAAAACGATTTCAGTCTTTTCTCGGGGAAAAAAAAAAAAAAAGCAGACCCCCCCCCAACACACACACACACACGTCACCTTCCTTCCCACTCACCCCCAAATATCTGTCACTTTCTAGATTATGAAAACGCTTACCCATAGACTTTCTTAATAGCACATTGTTCTCTGTGACACTATTAATTGAGACAACAACCAACAGGATGGGAGGTTTGGGGGGGTGATGTGCTATTAGTGATGTCACAGTTCTCAGTAGTTTGGGACACCTGAGTTTCAAGTGCCAGCACTGCTGCTTTATAAGATTGTTCAGGAAGGCATCTAAGTTGTGAACGTAAGTGTTCTTTTATTTTTGTTAACTGATTTTTTAGTTCAATCATTGTTTTTATTCTTTTTTCCAAAAAAAATTGTGGTAAAATACACAAAATATAAATCTACCATCGTAACCACTTTTCAGTGTCCAGTTCAGTGGCATTAACTACTTTCACACTGCTGTGCAGCCATCACCACCATGCATCTCCACAACTCTTCATTTTGCAAAACAGAAACTCTGTCCCCATGAAACACCTCTGCACTCCCTCCCCTCCCCCAGCCCCTGGTGGCCACCATTACAGTTTCTGTCTCTGTGCATTTGACTGCTCTAAGGAAGGACCTCATATGAGTGCAGTCACTTAAGTATTTGTCTTTTTGTGACTGGCTTATTTCACTGAGCATAATGTCTTCAAGTTTCATTCCTGTTGTAGTGTGTGACAGGAATTCCTTCCTTTTTAAGGCTAAATCATATTCCATTGTATGGATAGACCACACTTTGCTTATCCATCCATCTGTGTTTTTGTTTTTGGCCATGCCGTGTGACTTGCGGGATCTTAGTTCCCCAACCAGGGACTGAACCAGGGCTCACGGCAGTGAAAAATGTTACCGAGTCCAACAGGCCAATAAATCAGGAGATGAGGTGATGAGGCAAGGAATATGACTTTATTTGGAAAGCTGGCAGACTGAGAAGATGGCAGACTAATGTCTCCAAAGCACCATCTCCTCAGGGTTTGAATGCCAGTTTCTTTTAGAGAACAGAGAGGGAGAGGAGGTGGGAAAGTAAAGTAAAAAGACATAAGTCTCGCAAATATCTCCTGGAATGGCCAGCTTCGGGGAGGGGCGTGTCAATTTCATCTTTCTTGCAGCCATTCCCAGGTGGACAGGGTCAGGATGCTTCCCTGACCAAAGGCACTTTGGTTTAACTTTCAGACAGAGTGGCAGGGTTCCCTGATGCAGGCCATTATGTATAGGCAGAGTATCCTTTTAGTGAACAAACGCAATGGGAAGCAAAGAAGCAGATCCAACAGGGAGTCAGGATTGGCTCTTCCCTGTTACAGAAGTGCCAAGTCCTAACCGCTGGGCCACCAGGGAATTCCTGATAACCATCCATCTGTCGATGGGCCCTTGGGCGGCTTCCACCTTTTGGCCATCGTGAATAACACTGCTATGAACATGGGGGTATAAATATCTCTTTGAGAGCCTGCTTTCAGTCTTGGGGGGGGATATGTACCTGGAAGTAGAACTGCTGGATCACATGGTGGTTCTGTCTTCAATTTTTTTGAGGAACCACCATACTGTTTCCCACCCAGCTGCTCTATTGACATCTCCACCATCAGTGCATGAGGGTTCCAGTTCCTGCACGTCCTCACCGACACTTGTTCTGACAGTGGCCATCCTGGTGGCGTGAGGTGGTGAGGAAGTCAAGGTTCCTCAGGGTAGATGGTGATGGTGACGATGGGGAAGCGCCACCATGGATAACAACAACCGTAGCGGGCGCTCCGTGCTCCTGTCTTCCTGTTCACCTTCTCCCCCACCACCCAGGAGGAGGAGTGATTTGTCAGGGCACTGTGTGCGAGCCTCGGGCACCCCTGGTTCATTTCGCAGCTGGGTGGAGTTACGGAATTACAGCCATTCTGACCGGAGTGAGGTGATATCTCACTGTGATTTTGATTGGCATCTTCCTGGTGGTTAGTGATGCTGAGCATCTTTTCGTGTACCTGTTGGCCATCTGTGCTCACCCTGGATTGAATTTGCCCTTCTTTTTCTAAAAGCTGAAATGATTGATTTTAGGTGTGTCTTCTAATAGGTACATTCAATTCTATAAATTTCCCTCTGAGAACTGCTTTCATTGCATCCCACAAATTCTAGTAAGTTGCATTTTCATTCTCGTTTAGTTCAAAATCTTTTAATATTTCTCTTGAGATTTCTTCTTTGACTCGTGTTATTTAGAAGAGTGTTGTTTAATCTCCAAGTATCTTGGGCTTTTCCTACTATCTTTCTGTTACTGATTTCTAGTTTAATTCCATTGAGATCTGAGAGTATACATTATATGATCTGTATTCTCTTATTTTCATTTTTTTAATCTTTAAATTTCTATTTATTTTTCTGGCCGCACCGCACAGCTTGCAGGATCTTAATTCCCCGACCAGGGAGCAAACCCATTCCCCCCTGCAGTGGAAGCATAGAGTCCTAACCACTGGACCGCCAGGGAATTCCCAATCTGTATTCTTTTGCCGTGGGCCTCTAACTGTTGTGGCCTCTCCCGTTGCGGAGCACAGGCTCCGGACGCGCAGGCTCAGCGGCCATGGCTCAGGGGCCCAGCCGCTCCGCGGCAGGTGGGATCTTCCCGGACCAGGGTACGAACCCGTGTCCCCTGCATCGGCAGGCGGACTCTCAACCACTGCGCCGCCAGGGAAGCCCCCAATCTGTATTCTTTTACATTTAAGGTGTATTTTGTGGTCCCTCTTGGTGAATGTTCCATCTGAACTTGAGAAGAGTGTGTATTCTGCTGTTGCTGGATGAAGGACTCCTAGCGTTTTTACTTTGAAGTAGTTTTAGACTTGCAGAGAAGTTGCGAAAATAATTTAGAGAACTCTCCTGTGCCCTTCACCCAGCTCCCCCAGCGACAGCATCTTACAAAACCATAATGAGATGGCCAAGACCTGGAAATTGACACCAGCAGGATACTACTAACTAAACCACAGACCGTATTTGGATTTCTCCTGGTTTTCTATGCACTTACTTTTTTCTCTTTGTATATAGTTCTATGAATTTTATTGCACATAGATTTGTGTAACCACCACCCCAATCGGGACACAGAACTGCTCCATCATTCAAAAAAATTCCCCCGTGCTATTCCCTGTGGTCATCCCCCTCACCCATCCCAACCCCTGGCAACCACTGATCTGCTCTCCACAGCACCATATGTATATATACGCTTACACACACACACACACACACACACACATATATAGTTGTTGTTAATTTTGAGAGTGTTATGTAAATGGAATCACAGCATGTGCTCTTTTGACAGTGGCTTTGTCCACACAGCACAAGCCCCTGAGTTCCACCCAGGCTGTGTCCAGAGTTCATTCCTTTTGGTCTCACGACATCTGTCTTCCCTTCTAGGGAAGAGGCCTTGACCCCTTTCCTCTCCCCCAGGTCCCAGGCTCTGTGCTGGCTGGATGCTCTGCTCCAGGCAGCAGGACCCTGGGCTCTGTGGCCTCAACTCCCAGGGGCCCTGGCCAGCGATTCCCTTCTGCCTCTCTCTACATTCCACAGCCAGCATAGACTCTAGCAGGTGAGGACCCAGAGGTGATCCCCACTTTTCAGATGGGGAGCAGAAGCACAGAGAAGATGTCATTTGCTTCTAAGCTGGCTGTGAGTGGAGGTGCCCTGCATACTGGAAAAGCGCTCCAGCCACGCCCCCGTCCCCCCACTCCCGGGATGGTCCAGGATGGAGAAGGCCTCTGGCAGGTGGTATCATCCATGCTGAGACCTGAACCAGGAGAGGGAGACAGCCCGACCGTGATCGGGAGCAGAGCAGCTAAGGCACAGGGAACAAGGGGTGGCACCGGTGCCTCGGTGAGGTTTCGAGTGAAGATGGGGACGAAGGCCCTGCTGTTGGGTGTTTCTCCCCTGCGTGTGGGGATTCCACTTCCTGGCCATTTGTCCTGACTTTGGCTGGATAAACCTGGGACAGTGACAGTGGAGCTCACCCAGGACCCTTGCACAGAGAGAGAGGACAGAAAGCCACACTCTTTCAGGTGGAGATACATGCACGTGTGCGTGTACGTGCACGTGCATGTGTGTGTTGAGACACAGTCCCCTGCGTACTGAAGTATAGAGGAATGTGAGGGCTTTGGGAGACCCAGCCACGGGGGGCGGGAGGCTGAATCTCGAGAAGGCAGGGAATGGCAAACAATGGGTGGTACAGTGAAGCATCTGAGTGACTAGTTCAAGGGCCAGACTGCGTGGGTTCAAATCCCAGCTCCACCACTTTGCAGCTGTCTTCCCCTGGGAAACAGTTTCCCCATCTGTAAAATGTCAATGATCATACTCATAAAGGATCACGTGAGGATTCAGTGAGCTAATCGATTTTCTGGCCCATAGTTAGCACTTCAGGAGGGCAGGACTTACATTTCCCGGAAGGGAGCAGGGAGGGGACCTGCTCTCGGCCACACCCAGCTACATCAAGGCTCCGACTCCAGGGCGCTTTCTGCATCTCAGTGTTCCCATTGTATTTTATACTTTTTTATGTTTCCTCCCAGTCTTAGAATCAGCTGGGATAAAAAAAAATACTCACTGCTGGATGAAAATGCATGGATAAGAGCTGGTGCACTCCTTTCAGACTCTCCTAGCCTTTGAGACGATTGAGGCCCAGAGAAGCCAAGGAAAGTATCTAAGGTCACACAGCCTATTAGTGGCAAAAATGGAAGTTGGACCCAGGCAGGCTGGTTCCAGCATCTGAGCTCTTAGCCACGCCCCTGGATGGTCTCATTTCTACAGGCAATTCTTTATTCATTCACTCAACAAACACTGTTTTGAGTTCATAACACGTGCTGGGTGCTGGTCTGGGCATGGAGGACACAGATGTGAATAAGACCCAGTCCCTGACCTCAAGGGACAATGAGGAGAGAGACAGCTAAAGAGTCATCTAGGTTGTCACAAGAAAAAACTTGGCCTTCTATGTGAGGTCTGGGGTTGGGGTGGGCAGTCAGGGAAGGCTCCCTGGAGGAGGTGATGACTGAGCTGAACCTTGCCAGATGAGTAGAAGTTTGCCAGAGAGAGATTTGAGGGGAAAGGCAGTCCTGGCAGAGGGAACAGCAAGTGCAAACACACAGAGCCAGAGACAGAGAGCATATAATACAGTGGGGTCGTAATTGTGCAATCAACTTATGACAATTCAGTTTGGCAAACTGCATTTTACATTTTTAAAAGAAAAAAAATAGGCTAAGCACAAGATGGGAGCAAGGAACCTGCAGCTGGGCTGTTGGTCTGGATCCCACAGGCCTGCAGAACCTGGGCCTCTTGTTCTGCTGATGGTGGACTTCAAGTGGTGGGAACCTCTGGGGTCTTGACAATTTGAGGTTGAGGGGGAGGACGGGGGTGGGTGGGGCCTCCCAAGCCACTTCAAAGACTGTGGCCTTTATCCTGGGGACCACGGGAGTCACTGATGGCTTCCCCAAATAAGTCAGAGTGGACTTTAACCCTGTGACCATCCAGTCACCCCACGGCCACTCAGCAGGTCCGGTCTGTACCACACTGCCTCTAGTGGAGATCTCTAAGGATGTCACTGATGGGAGGGTCACCAGGATGACCAAGACTGACGACATAAATGTGCGCTGACCCCACTCTGCGTAACCTGCCGAGGTTCAAGAGTTTGCCCGCTGGTCCAGGAGGGGCAGGCCCCGCCCTCCCGTCCACACAGGCGCTCAGGCCTCGGCTCCTGGACCTGCCGCCTCTGGCCACTAGGGGGCAGTGTCCGGCAGTGGAACTGGCGTCCCACCCGTGAGGGCCTTGAGCGAGTACCCTGGGCCTCAGTTTCCTCTTCTGGAAGCTGCAGCGGGACTATGTGGGCTCAACAGAGCAGCAGAAACGTCCTGAGAACCTGCTGGGGGCTGGCCCTGTATTTTCCTAAATGACCCTCCCTGCACAGCTCCCACCAAGCAGTCGGGGGGGGGGGGGTCCATGCCCCCCACCCCTTGGAGCGCCCCCCCACCTTTTTTTTTTTTTTTTTTTTGGCTGATGGCATGTGGGATCTTCGTTCTCCCACCAGGGATGGAACCCGCGCCCCCTTTAGTGGAAGTGCAGAGTCCTAACCACTGGACCACCAGGGAAGTCCCAGACGGCCTACATCTTGAAGTGGGTGCTGCTCCCCCTTCTAGCCCACGTGGAGGGCCCACTGGACAGCCAGCATCGACCTGAACAAACCTCCAGCTGACTCCAGCTGAGGGCCCAGAGAAGCCCAAACTCCCAGCCCATGGAATCTGAGTTAAAGAAGTGGTGGTTTCAGGCCACGAAGTCTTGGGGTAATTTGTTCCACAGCCAGAGTAATGGGACCCCCATCCTACCCTTGGGAGGGGAGCAGCCCAGGAGTGGGACAGCAGAGTCACCCATGCCCACTGTGACCAGCACTGG
>RJWK010061032.1:0-13174 GCA_004363435.1 Platanista minor | reverse complement strand
GAGCTGCATGAGCTGTTTATATATTTTGGAGATTAATCCTTTGTCCGTTGATTCGTTTGCAAATATTTTCTCCCATTCTGAGGGTTGTCTTTTTGTCTTGTTTATGGTTTCCTTTGCTGTGCAAAAGCTTTGAAGTTTCATTAGGTCCCATTTGTTTATTTTTGTTTTTATTTCCATTACTCTAGGAGGTGGATCAAAACAGATCTTCCTGTGATTTATATCAAAGAGTGTTCTTCCTATGTTTTCCTCTGAGAGTTTTATAGTGTCCAGTCTTAAATTTAGGTCTCTAATCCATTTTGAGTTTATTTTTGTGTATGGTGTTAGGGAGTGTTCTAATTTCATTGTTTTACATGTAGCTGTCCAGTTTTCCCAGCACCACTTATTGAAAAGACTGTTTTTTCTCCATTCTATATCCTTGCCTCCTTTGTCATAGATTAGTTGAGCATAGGTGTGTGGGTTTATCTCTGGGCTTTCTATCTTGTTCCATTGATCTATGTTTTTGTTTTTGTGCCAGTACCATATTGTCTTGATTACTGTAGCTTTGTAGTATATATAGTCTGAAGTCAGGGAGTCTGATTCCTCCAGCTCCGTTTTTTTCCCTCAAGACTGCTTTGGCTATTCGGGGTCTTTTGTGTCTCCATACAAATTTTAAGATTTTTTGTTCTAGTTCTGTAAAAAAATGCCATTGGTAATTTGATAGGGATTGCATTGATTCTGTAGATTGCTTTGGGTAGTATAGTCATTTTCACAATATTGATTCTTCCAATCCAAGAACATGGTGTATGTCTCCCTCCATCTGTTGGTATCATCTTTAATTTCTTTCATCAGTGTCTTATAGTTTTCTGCATACAACTCTTTTGTCTCCCTAGGTACGTTTATTCCTAAGTATTAATATTCTTTTTGTTGCAGTGGTAAGTGGGAGTGTTTCCTTAATACCATTTTCAGATTTTTCATCATTAGTGTATAGGAATGCAAGAGATTTCTGTGCATTAATTTTGAGTCCTGCAAATTTACCAAATTCATTGATTAGCTCTAGTAGTTTTCTGGTGGCATTTTTAGGATTCTCTATGTATAGTGTCATGTCATCTGCCAACAGTGACAGTTTTACTTTTTCTTTTCCAATTTGTATTCCTTTTATTTCTTTTTCTTCTCTGATTGCCATGGCTAGGACTTCCAAAACTATGTTGAATAATAGTGGTGAGAGTGGACATCCTTGTCTTGCTCCTGATCTTAGAGGAAATGCTTTCAGTTTTTCACCATTGAGAATGATGTTTGCTGTGGGTTTGTCGTATATGGCCTTTATTATGCTGAGGTAGGTACCCTCTTTGCCCACTTTCTGGAGACTTTTTATCATAAATGGGTGTTGAATTTTGTCAAAAGCTTTTTGTGCATCTATTGAGTTGATCATATGGTTTTTATTCTTCAGTTTGTTAACATGGTGTATCACATTGATTGATTTGTATATATTGAAGAATCCTTGCATCCCTGCGATAAATCCCACTTGATAAATCCCACTTGATCATGGTGTATGATACTTTTAATGTGTTGTTGGATTCTGTTTGCTAGTATTTTGTTGAGGAGTTTTGCATCTATATCCATCAGTGACATTGGTCTGTAATTTTCTTTTTTTGTAGTATCTTTGTCTGGTTTTGGTCTCAGGGTGATGGTGGCCTCATAGTATGAGTTTGGCCTCTACAATTTTTGGGAAGAGTTTGAGAAGGATGGGTGTTAGCTCTTCTCTAAACGTTTGATAGAATTCACCTGTGAAGCCATCTGGTCTAGGGCTTTTGTTTGTTGGAAGATTTTTAATCACAGTTTCAATTTCATTATTTGTGATTGGTCTGTTCGTATTTTCTGTTTCTTCCTGGTTCAATCTTGGAATGTTACACCTTTCGAAGAATTTGTCCATTTCTTTCAGGGTGTCCATTTTATTGGCATAGAGTTGCTTGTAGTAGTCTCTTAGGATGCTTTGTATTTCTGTGGTGTCTGTTGTAACTTCTCCTTTTTCATTTCTAATTTTATTGATTTGAGTTCTCTCCCTCTTTTTCTTGATGAGTCTGGCTAATAGTTGATCAATTTTATCTTCTCAAAGAACCAGCTTTTAGTTTTATTGATCTTTGCTATTGTTTTCTTTGTTTCTATTTCATTTATTTCTGTTCTTCTGAAAGAGATCTTCATGATTTCTTTCATTCTGCTAACTTTGAGTTTTGTTCTTCTTTCTCTCGTTCCTTTAGATATAAGGTTAGGGTGTTTGAGATTTTTCTTGTTTCTTGAGGTAGGCTTGTATAGCTATAAACTTCCCTCTTAGAACTGCTTTTTTTTACTGCATCCCATAGGTTTTTGGATCATTGTGTTTTCATTGTCATTTGTCTCTACGTATTTTCTGATTTCCTCTTTGATTTCTTCAGTGATCTCTTGGTTACTTAGTAACGTATTGTTTAGCCTCCATGTGTTTATGTTTTTTATGTTGTTTTCCCTGTAATTCATTTCTAATCTCATAGTGTTGTGGTCAGAAAAGATGCTTGATATGATTTCAATTTTCTTAAATTTACTGAGGCTTGATTTGTGACCCAAGATGTGATCTATCCTGGAGAATGTTCCATGTGCACTTGAGAAGAAAGTGTAATCTGCTGTTTTTGGTTGGAATGTCCTATAAATATCAACTAAATCTATCTGGCCTATTGTGTCATTTAAAGCTTCTGTTTCCTTATTTATTTTCATTTTGGATGATCTGTCCACTGGTGTAACTGAGGTGTTAAAAGTCCCCCACTATTATTGTGTTATTGTCGATTTCCTCTTTTATAGCTGTTAGCAGTTGCCTTATGTATTAAGGTGCTCCTATGTTGGGTGCATATATATTTATAATGGTTATATCTTCTTCTTGGATTGATCCCTTGATCATTATGTAGTGTCCTTCCTTGTCTCTTATAACATTCTTTAAAGTCTATTTTATCTGATATGAGTATTGCTACTCCAGTTTTCTTTTGATTTCCGTTTGCATGGAATATCTTTTTCTATCCCCTCACTTTCAGTCTGTATGTGTCCGTAGGTCTGAAGTGGGTCTCTTGTAGACAGCATATATATGGGTCTTGTTTTTGTATCCATTCAGCAAGCCTGTGTCTTTTGGTTGGAGCATTTAATCCATTCACGTTCAAGGTAATTATCAGTATGTATGTTCCTATGACCATTTTCTTAATTGTTTTGGGTTTGTATTTGTAGGTCCTTTTCTTCTCTTGTGTTTCCCACTTAGAGAAGTTCCTTTAGCATTTGTTGTAGAGATGGTTTGGTGATGCTGAATTCTCTTAGCTTTTGTCTGTAAAGCTTTTTATTTCTCCATCGAATCTGAGTGAGATCCTTGCCAGGTAGAATAATCTTGGTTGTAGGTTCTTCCCTTTCATCACTTTAAGTATATCATGCCACTCCCTTCTGGCTTGTAGAGTTTCTGCTGAGAAATCAGCTGTTAACCTTATGGGAGTTCCCTTCTTGTATGTTATTTGTCACGTTTCCCTTGCTACTTTCAATAATTTTTCTTTGTCTTTAATTTTTTCCAATTTGATTACTATGTGTCTCGGCGTGTTTCTCCTTGTTTATCCTGTATGGGACTCGCTGCGCTTCCTGGACTTGGGTGGCTATTTCCTTTCCCATGTTAGGGAAGTTTTTGACTATAACCTCTTCAAATATTGTCTCGGGTACCTTTCTCTCTCTCTTCTCCTTCTGGGACCCCTATAATGCGAATGTTGTTGCATTTAATGTTGTCCCAGAGGTCTCTTAGGCTGTCTTCATTTCTTTTCATTTTTTCTTCTGTTCCACAGCAGTGAATTCCACCATTCTGTCTTCCAGGTCACTTATCCATTCTGCCTCAGTTATTCTGCTGTTCCTTCTATTGTAGTTTTCATTTCAGTTATTGTATTGTTCATCTCTGTTTGTTTGTTCTTTAATTCTTCTAGGTCTTTGTTAAACATTTCTTGCATCTTCTTGATCTCAGCCTCCATTCTTTTTCCGAGGTTCTGGATCATCTTCACTATCATTATTCTGAATTCTTTTCCTGGAAAGTTGCGCATCTCCACTTCATTTAGTTGTTTTTCTGTGGTTTCATCTTGTTCCTTCACCTGGTACATAGCCTTCTGCCTTTTCATCTTGACTTTTTGTGAATGTGGTTTTTGTTCCACAGGCTGCAGGATTGTTGTCCTTCTTGCTTCTGTTGTCTGCCCTCTGGTGGATGAGGCTATCTGAGGCTTATGTAAGTGTCCTGATGGGAAGGACTGGTGGTGCATAGAGCTGACTGTTGCTCTGTTGTGCAGAGCTCAGTACAACTTTAATCTGCCTGACAGCTGATGGGTGGGGCTGGGTTCCCTCCCTGTTGGTTGCTTGGCCTGAGGCAACCCAACACTGGAGCCTACCTGGGCTCTTTGCTGGGGCTTATGACAGACTCTGGGAGGGCTCTCGCCAAGGAGTACTTCCCAGAACTTCTGCCAGTGTCCTTGTCCCCACGGTGAGCCACAGCCACCTCCCTGCTCTGCAGGAGACCCTCCAACACTAACAGGTAGGTCTGGTTCAGTCTCCCCTGGGGTCACTGCTCCTTCTGCTGGGTCCCGACGTGCACACTACTTTGTGTGTTCCAAGAGTGGAGTCTCTGTTTCCCCCAGTCCTGTTGAAGTCCTGCAATCAAATCCCACTAGCTTTCAAAGTCTGATTGTCTAGGAATTCCTCCTCCCGTTGCCGGACCCCCAGGTTGGGAAGTCTGACATGGGGCTCAGAACCTTCACTCCAGTCAGTGGATTTCTGTGGTATAAGTGTTCTCCAGTCTGTGAGTCACCCACCCAGCAGTTATGGGATTTGATTTTACTGTGATTGAGCCCCTCCTACCGTCTCATTGTGGCTTTTCCTTTGTCTTTGGATGTGGGGTATCTTTTTTGGTGAGTTCCAGTGTCTTCCTGTTGATGACTGTCCAGCAGCTAGCTGTGATTCTGGTGTTCTCACAAGAGGGAGTGAGAGCACATCCTTCTACTCTGCCCTCTAGGTTCCTCCCTCCCTCGTTGTAGTTTTGATTTGCATTTCTCTGATAATTAGTGATGTAGAGCATTTTTTAATGTGCTTTTCAGCCATCTTTTTTTGGAGAAATGTCTATTTAGATCTTCTGCCCATTTTTTTATTGGTTTTTTTTGATATATAGATGTATGAGCTATTTGTATATTTGGGAGATTAATCCCTTGTCAGTTGCTTCATTTGCAAATATTTTCTCCCATTCTGTGGGTTGTGTTTTCATTTTGTTTATGGTTTCTTTTGCTGTGTAGAAGCTTTTAAGTTTAATTAGGTCCCATTTATTTTTGTTTTTATTTTCATTAGGATGTGGATCAAAGAAGATACTGCTGCAATTTATGTCAAAGAGTGTTTTGCCTGTGTTTTCCTCTAAGTTTTATAGTGTCTGGCCTTCATTTAAATCTTTAATCTGAGTTTATTTTTGTGTATGGTGTTAGGGAGTGTTCTAACTTCATTCTTTTAGATGCAGTTGTCCAGTTTTCTCAGCATCAATTATTGAAGAGACTGTCTTTTCTCCATTGTATAGTCTTGCCTCCTTTGTCATAGATTAGTTGACCATAGGTGTGTGGGTTTATCTCTGGGCTTTCTATCCTGTTCCACGGATTTGTATTTCTGTTTTTGTGCCAGGACCATACTGTTTTGATGACTGTAGCATTGTAATATAGTCAGGGAGCCTGATTTCTCCAGCTGTTTTTCATTCTCAGGATTGCTTTTGCTATTAGGGGTCTTTTGTGTTTCCATACAAATTTAAAATTTTTTTGGCTCTAGTTCTATGAAGAATGCCATTGCTAATTGATAGGGATTGTAGTTGAATCTGATTGCCTTGGGTGGTATAGTCATTTTGACAGTATTGATTCTTCCAATCAAAGAGCATGGTATGTCTTTCCGTTTGTGTCATCTTTGATTTCTTTCATCAGCATCTTACCGTTTTCAGAGTACAGGTCTTTTGTCCCCTTGGTAAGTTTATTCCTAGGTGTTTTATTGTTTCTGATGTGATGGTAAGTGGGATTGTTTCCTTAATTTCTCTCTTTTGGTCTTTCATTGTTAGTGTACGGGAATGGAAGAGATTTCTGTGTATTAATTTTGCATCCTGCAACTTTACCAGAATCATTGATGAGCTCTAGTAGTTTTCTGGTAGCATCTTCAGGATTTTCTATGTATGGTATCATTTTATCTGCAAACAGTGACGATTTTCCTTCTTTTCCAATTTGGATTCCTTTTATTTCTCTTTTTCTCCGATTGCCATGGCTAGGACTTCCAAAACTGTGTTGAATAAAAGTGGTGATAGTGGACATCTTTGCCTTGTTCCTGATCTTAGATAGAATGCTCTCAGCTTTTCACCACTGAGAATGATGTTAGCTGTGGGTTTGTCATATATGGCCTTTATTATGTTTAGGTAAGTTGCCTCTGTGCCCACTTTCTGGAGAGTTCTTATCATAAATTGGTGTTGAATTTTGTCAAAAGCTTTTTCTGCATCTACTGAAGATGATCATATGGTTTTTATTCTTTTATTCTTTTTATTCAATATTTGCGGATATTGAAGCATTCTTGCATCCCTTGGATAAAGCCCATTTGATCATGGTGTATGATCCTTTTAATGTATTGTTGGATTCAGTTTACTAGTATTTGGTTGAGGATTTTTGCATCTATGTTCGTCAGTGATATTGACCTGTAATTTTTTTGTGGTATCTTTGTCTGGTTTTGATATCAGGGTGATGATGGCCTCATAGAATGAGCTTGGGAGTATTCCTTCCTCTGCAGTTTTTTGAAGAGTTTCAGAAGGATAGGTGTTACCTTTTCTCTAAATGTTGATAGAATTTGCTTGATAGAATTTGCCTGTGAAGCCATGTGGTCCTGGACTTTTCTTTGTTGGAAGTTTTTTAGTCACTGTTTCAATTTCAGTACTTATAATTAGGCCATTCATATTTTGTACTTTTTTCTGGTTCAGTCTTGGAAGGTTGTATCTTTCTAAGAATTTGTCCATTTCTTCTAGGTTGTCTGTTTTATTGGTATACAGTTGTTTGTAGTAGTCTATTATGATTCCTTGTTTTTCTGTGTTGTCAGTTGTAACTTTTTCACTTCTGATTTTATTGATTTGAGCCCTCTCCCTTTTTTTCTTGATGAGGCTGGCTAAAGGTTTATCCATTTTGTTTATCTTCTCAAAGACCTAGCTTTTAGTTTCATTGATCTTTTTTGTTGTTTTCTTTGTCTCTATTTCATTTATTTCTGCACTGACCTTTATGATTTCTTTACTAACTTTGGTGGGGTTTTTCTGTACTTTCTCTGGTTGCTTTAGGTGTAAGGTTAGGTTGTTTACTTGAGATTTTTGTTTTCTGAGGTAAGATTGTATTGCTATAAACTTCCCTCTTAGAACTGCTTTTGCTGTGCCCCATAGGTTTTGGATTGCTCTGTTTTTGATGTCATTTGTCTCTAGGTACTTGTTAATTTCCTCTTTGATTTCTTCAGTGATCCATTGGTCGTTTAGTAACATATTGTTTAGCCTCCATGTGTTTGTGTTTTTCTTTACAGTTTTTTTGCCTGTAATTGATTTCTAATCTCATAGCTTTGTGGTCAGAAAAGATGCTTGATGTGATTTCAATTTTCTTAAATTTATTGAGGCTTGATTTGTGGCCCAATATGTGATCTGTCCTGGAGAATGATCCATGTGCACTTGAGAAGAAAGTGTATTCGGCTTTTGGATGGAATGTTCTATAAATATCAGTTAAGGCCATCTGGTCTAAAGTGTCATTTAAGGCCTGTGTTTCCTGATTGATTTTCTGTCTGAACTGTCCACTGATGAAAGTGTCGTGTTGAAGTCCCCTACTGTATTATTGTGTTACTGTCGACTTCTCTTTTTATAGCTGTTAGCATTTGCCATATGTATTGAGGTGCTCTTATGTTGGGTGCCTATATATTTACAATTGTTACATCCTCTTCTTGGATTGATCCCTTGATCATTAGGTAGTGTCCTTCCTGATCTCTTGTAACAGTCTTTGAAGTCTGTTTTGTCTGATATATCGCTACTCCTGCTTTCTTTTGAATTCCACTTGCGTGGAATACCTTTTTCCATCCCCTCACTTTGTATGTGTCCCTAGATCTGAAGTGGGTCTCTTGTAGACGGCATATATATTGGTCTTGTTTTTGTATCCATTTAGCCAGTCTGTCTCTTTTGGTTGGAGCATTTAATCCATTTACATTTAAGGTAATTATCAATAAATGTTCTTACTGCTGTTTTGTTCATTGTTTGGGGTTTGTTTTTGAACGTCTTTTTACTTCCTTTCCTCTTGTTCTTTTGTGATTTGATGTCTATCTTTAGTGTTGTTTGGATTGCTTTTTCTTTTTTGTGTGTGTATCTACAGTAGATTTTTGGTTTGTGGTTCCCATGAGGTTTTGATATAGCAGTCTAGTTGGTTTCAATTTCCAGTGTATTTCCAGTATCCTGCATTTGTACTCTTTTCATGGTTGTCTACTTTGATATATTTATGTGTGGATGGTTTCCTACCTTTATGTTTGCCTTTACCAGTGAGCTTTCCCATTTGTAATTTTCTTGATTCTAGTTGTGGCCTTTTCCAGAAGTTCCTTAGGTTTTGTTGTGGTTTTCACAGTTTGAGTAGCTGCAACGGAGGCCATATGGTCCACACAGCCTTGAATATTTACTGTCTCTTTTTTTTTTTATTTTTTATTGGAGTATAGTTGCTTTACAGTGTTGTGTTAGTTTCAGGTGTACAGCAAAGTGAATCAGTTATACATTTATTTCCTCTTTTTTCGATTTCCTTCCCACTTAGGTTACCACAGAGCGTTGAGTAGAGTTCCCTGTGCTATACTTTAGGTTCTCGTTACTTATTTATTTTATACATCTTATCAATAGTGTATATGTCAATCCCAATCTCCCAATTCATCACCCACTCCTCCCACCCTACAATCTGGCTCTTTATGGAATATTTTGTTAGCCCCTGAGTTATGTCAGTAATAGCAGTAAAAATCAACTATAGATACATGCAACAACAGGGCTACAAAGTTGAGTGGAAAAAGCAAAAAAACTCCTTAATTTTCATTTGTATTTAAAAAATTATGACCTATTAATGACTTCTCTATGTTTATAAAAAAAGTAAAAGTATTTTGAAGAATTCTGAATGACAGAAAACTTTTCACTATATATAAGGGAAAGTATTAGGATCTAGCAAATCAATTTATGTGGTGTGCTTCCTGTTACACTTAAAAGTTTTTTGAAGGTGTGCTTCCTGTTACACTTAAAAGTTTTTTTCAAAAGTCCCATAATCCAGGTGAGGCCATGTTTCAGAGTAACCTGCCAGGGCTTCTTGGTCCATGAGCTTGAGCCGGGGGCTCCTCCAGCAGCCAGAGAAGAGATGGTTATGATGTCAGTGGCTGGATGGCAGAAAGACTTGTTGGCTGCCATGTTAAGGGTTATGTTTGAAGAGACAGAATAAAGGCTGTCCTTCAGAGGAGAGTTTGAAGAATTTACACTAAACAGATTTTCCAGGAAGTTAAAAAAAAAAAGGTTGACGGCATCCCCTTATAGAACTGCATCAGCAAGCTTATACTAAGAAGGAGGATGGGAATGAGTACAAGTCAGCAAGGACACCAGGGTTGAAGAGTTAAGTAATGAGCAGTACTCAGGCATTCACTTTTTTTTTTTTTTTTTTTTGAGGTACGCGGGCCTCTCACCGTTGTGACTTCTCCCGTTGCGGAGCACAGGCTCCGGACGCACAGGTCCAGCGGCCACGGCCCACGGGCCCAGCCGCTCCGTGGCATGTGGGATCTTCCCGGACCGGGGCATGAACCGGCGTCCGCTGCATCGGCAGGTGGACTCTCAACCACTGTGCCACCAGGGAAGCCCATCAGGCATTCACTTTAAGTCAGTTTTTTTTTTTTTTTTTTTTTTTTTTTTGGATTACTAGAAATGGAGACCTTGAATTGGTGGAGGGGAAAAACTGGGTTTGTTAAGTAGCCTTTGGAAATACTTAAGTTTAAAGTTATTTTCACTATCCCATGGCTGAAGCTAATGTAGGAACTAGTCAATTTCCCAGTGCAATTATGGAAAAATAAACATACTGAGCATGTGCTGTTTGCCAAGTGCCAGGGATAGAGGGAACGTGGCATACATGTTCTAAGGGGAGACAGTAAACGAGTAAGAGTTATCAGGTGATTATTGATAAAGTGCTGTGCAGGGATCTAGACACAGTGTGAGCAGTGGGGAAGACAGACTGGAGAACTTGGGAGCCTGGTTCTCTGCTGTCTATTGGATGCTACTGAGTTTATACATTCAGGCAATTTTCTTAAAAATTAGTGCTTAACCTAAATATTTCATCTAATAAATTGATTATAGAAGTCATACATATGGCTGGGGATAAACAATATGCTTTTTAAAGAAAACTTCAAAATATCCCTTTCATGAAGAAATCTGACTGTCCGTTACTTTGCATCCTCCTTAACAAGACTCTAGTATGGGATTCCTTTTTACTTACAGTACCTCGCCCACTGGCCAGAGTACTTCATTGTTGCGGAGGCCCCTGGTGGAGAGTTAATGGGTTATAGTAAGTATAATACAACTAGTGCTTTTTTGGATAGGCAGTTGAGATTAAAATATAGATTTTAACTGATTATTTTAGATCACAGAACTGGAAGTATAATCATGATGCCCATAATTTTATTTCCTTTTCAACCAGTTGACAGCTCACTGATCCCTTCTGATCTGTTCTGTTTTAGGTACTGTGCTAGGCCCAGGGGATAGAGCAGTGACCCAGACTTGGTTGCATTGCTAACACAAATTTGAGCTGTAGATTGTCTGTTATGTGTACATGACACACATACATACCCACATGAAATGTAGATATTTTTAAAAATACATATCAAGTAAAAGCAATTAGCTAGATGACTTTTAAGTATTACTTAAAGGATCAGAACTTGGTCATTAGTTTCCTTTATAATAAAAATGTAGCAGACAGCACTTCTGTATGTGTAAATCCTCGTGTTTAGTTACTGGATGTGATCTTTCATTGGCAGTCATGGGCAAAGCAGAAGGCTCCGTGGCGAGGGAAGAGTGGCACGGGCATGTCACAGCTCTGTCTGTTGCCCCGGAATTCCGACGCCTTGGTCTGGCTGCTAAGCTTATGGAGTTATTAGAGGAGATTTCAGAAAGGTAGGTGCCTGCTTTGCAATGATTTTTGAACTCTAACCATTTGAGTTTTCTCTTGGTGAACTTATCAGATTTTTTCCTTCAGATTGAATATGTCATGATGCAGTTTCATAGGAATTTCATCATTTTCAGCCTGTCATGATGCAGTTTCATAGGAATTTCATTTTCAGCCTCTAATAGTCCTTACAACAATTCTGTCACATTTTCAGAGTGATATTATTGTCCCTGTTTGGCCACTGAGGAAAATTAAGGCAAACTGAGTGACCTGCCATAGGCTTATGAACTGGGTAATTGGTGGAATCAAAATCTAGCCCTCAAGGTTTCTGTTAGTGTTCTTGCCACTGTGGCAGGTGTTTTCAAATTCTTTGTTAACACTGTCCTTGGCATCTCAGTAATTTTTTCATAGGGCCCTAGGCTAAACAAAAGTGTAGTCTTAAGCAGTTGTGTCTCAGCAAGCTAGTAGCTATTTGGAACAAACAAATTGAAGGGAAAAAGTATTTTCATTTCATTGTTAAATAACTGTGGTTACCTCCTAATGAGATGTGTGCACCTGCTGGGCATTGCATGGCTTCTCAAACCTTGGAACCAGATTCTGCAGAACTGCCAGCATTCTGATTTTCACGTGGTCTTGAGGTTTTTCATCACAGAAATTGCCAAAAGCCTGGCTTCGTAAAGATACTATGTCACCAAAAAGAATATAATGTGATATGTGTATTTGTGAACTATATAAAGCTAGTAGTTTGCCAGTGTCCAATATGTAAGGTTTGCCTACATTTTCCCCAAACATTTGAAATATGCACCTCCATGAGTTTGAGAACTGCAAACAAACATTTTGGCTTTTTTTTTTTCAGACCTGTTTTATGTGTCAAACAAACACTATGTGTTACTTTTATTAAATCCATTAAAGTGGAACATTTTAAAGAAGTAACCATGGCCTGAAAACACTGAGCCAAGTCAAGGGGAACCTGAGCTCATTCTTAATTTAGCTGAAAAAGACTAGTCCTTAAGAACTTAAAAAAATTCTTCCTAGAGTGAATACTGAAGAGGAGAAAATCTTTAGCAAGACTGTAGTTGAAACAAGTATTTGGCATTATCATGTATAGTTGACAGGGAGTTGGTAACTGTGTTCTAATTGCACATCAGATTTAATGTATTTATAGGATAGACCATCTCTTAGAGTAGAAAACCACTATGGCTCCCTTCCCTTCCAGTTTCTAAACTTTGATTACTTTACAATAGGTGCTAAGATATAAGCGACCTATATTTGTGTAGGGGGTGTGTGTGTGTATATGTATATACACACACACATACACATATACATGTATTTTTAATGTACACATTAAATGTGTACATTAAAAACAAACAGTATATAATATCCAGAGAAAAACAATTAAAAAAAATCAATTTAAAAGAAAAAAAAAACCACTAAAGTAGCAAATCAAATAAAAAGCATGAAATAAGGTGGTAGCAATGAATCCAAATATAATTGATAAATACAACAGTAAATGTTAATGGACTGATGACTCCAGTTAAAAGACAAAGACATTATGGCAAGTGAACCAGGCACAGGAAGACAAATATATCATGATTCCACTTAGATATAAAGTAGTTAAATTCATGAAGAGTGGAATGGTGGTGGCTGGGGAAGGGGGAAATGGCAAGTTACTAAAGTTTCAGTTCAGCAAGGAGAATAAGCTCTAAAGTTTGATGTATAACATTATATACCTACACTTGAAGATAGTGTACATTTAAAATTGAGAGGGTAGATCTCAGGACAGTAATATTAAAAAAATGATAGACTGTCAGAACTGTATTCTATTTACAGGAAATATGTATAAAGATACAGAAAGTGCAGATTCTAACATGAGGGTGTGCTTAAATTAACAAGTCACATTATAGTTCAATAATTACGAGAATAGGGCTTCCCTGGTGGCACAGTGGTTGAGAGTCTGCCTGCCGATACAGGGGACACGGGTT
>RJWK010061031.1:0-13178 GCA_004363435.1 Platanista minor | reverse complement strand
CCTTTTTTTTTTTCTTAACATCTTTACTGGAGTATAGTTGCCCTACAGTGGTGTGTTATTTGCTGCTATATAACAAATTGAACCAGCTATACATATACATATATCCCCATATCTCCTCCCTCTTGCGTCTCCCTCCCACCCCTCTAGGTGGTCACAAAGCACCGAGCTGATCTCCCTGTGCTATGCGGCTGCTTCCCACTAGCTATCTATTTTACGTTTGGTAGTGTACATATGTCCACGCCACTCTCTCACTTCGTCCCAGCTTGCCCTTCCCCCTCCCCTTGTCCTCAAGTCCATTCTCTGCATTTTTATTCCTGTCCTGCCCCGAGGTTCTTCAGAACCATTTTTTTTTTTAAGATTCCATATATATGTGTTAGCATACGCTATTTGTTTTTCTCTTTCTGACTTCACTCTGTATGACAGACTCTAGGTCCATCCACCTCTCTACAAATAACTCCATTTCGTTTCTTTTTATGGCTGAGTCATATTCTGTTGTGTATATGTGCCACATCTTTATCCATTCGTCTGTCGATGAACGCTTAGGTTGCTTCCATGTCCTGGCTATTGTAAATAGAGCTGCAATGAACATTGTGGTACATGACTCTTTTTGAATTATGGATTTTCTCTGGGTATATGCCCAGTAGTGGGATTGCTGGGTCGTATGGTAGTTGTATTTTTAGTTTTTTAAGGAACCTCCATACTGTTCTCCATAGTGGCTGTATCAATTTGCATTCCCACCGACAGTGCAAGAGGGTTCCCTTTTCTGCACACCCTCTCCAGCATTTATTGTTTGTAGATTTTTTGATGTTGGCTATTTGAGGCACTTTTATTTGAATTAAAAGAATTTTACCAGATGACTAAGTATAATGCAGAAAACTGGATGGAATAAAAAGTAAATATATCTCTCTAAAGTATAATCATTGAAATATAATTTTAAAATATAGAGACAATGTTTTAAAAATAGGTATACACACAAGTACCTATTCAAACGTACAATAATTCCAGGAGGATGTATAAGAAACTGGCCCTAGTGGCTATAGGAGGGCAGGGAGTAGATGTGTGGGCAAGGCACAGGGAATATTTATAGATCCATAGCCTGTCTTCAAGTTTCTGCAACTCTTTGTTGGCATGTGACTGGCATGGGCCATTGACCTGTTTTGTATTGATGTCCACCTATCTATCTGTTCTTTCAGGAGAATAGTTGTATTTTGTTGATGATGTTCATGAGCTCTCCTTAGCCTCAAGCATCTTTAGTCTCCCTTTTAATTTTCCCAGGCCTCTTCCAGACCTATTCTTGCTGTTGGGCAAGCAACCCCACCAGACATTGCTAATATACTTCCCAGCACCACGTTGGATAGGACACTGTACATACACGATTTCTTCTCTTTTGCCCTAGGAAGCAGGATTCCCCACATGTAACAAGGTAACTCTACAACTCCTATTTCCTGGTGTTTGACTTCAACTGTGGGGAAATCCAGGCTAATTGAATCTCGTATCTTGTCTTTCTTCTTTTCTCTCTCTTCCTGATGTATCTCCCTGGCATCAAGTACATAGGTCTTAGAAAGATTTCTTTCTTACAGATTGAGAATATCCTTTACTTATTGTATTAGGCGGGGTTCTCCAGAGAAACAGAACTAATAGAAGGTGTGTATACATATATAGAGAGACGTTTATTTTAAGGAGCTGGCTCACACAATTGTGGAAGTATAATTCCAAACTTACAGGGTAGGTGGGTGGGCTGGAGACCTAGGGAAGAGCTGCAGTGCAATTCCAAAAGCAGTCAGCTGGCAGAATTCCTTCTTGCTCTGGAAGATTTCAGGCTTTGCTTCATTAAGGCCTTCAACTGATGCTTTGCTCAGAATCTACTGATTTAAATCTTACTATCATCCAAAAACACCTTCACAGAAACATCCAGAATAATGTTTGGCCAAATTTCTGGGCACCTTGGCCTAGCTAAGTTAACACATAAAATTGACTATCACACTCATATCCTTAATTCTTCCCTATGTGATAAGATTCTGTGGGAAACCTTCTAACTTCATCATAGATATACATTCAGCAAGTGACAGAATTTATAAAACCCATTTATTTCTTTAAAAAAAATATAGGTTTTTGATAATCTCAGTGTGGAATTAGCCAATCTTTAGGAAGCAATAATGAAATATTACTTAGAATGAAAAATAAATCAGCTTAATATTTTCAAAATATTCCTTTTAGAAGCATACAGATATGTAAAAATGAATAATAACCAATATATGTTGAGATTCTTTCTGTCTTCTCTCTTAATCTTCCAGTTCTCCTATTTTTAAAACTGTATGGTTGATTTTATAAAGAAAAATTAATATGAAATTAAAATATTCATTTCTGATGCAAAGAATATGAGAAGCATTTGAAAATATAATTGAACATCTATTTGAACATTTTAAACAAAAGAGAATTCTATAGATTGTTCTCTTTGGAATTCCATAAAGTTGCATACCTATGGTACCTCTAAACTAGGTTGTGTGATTGATGAGTTAATTTCTTAATTTCTAATTATATTTTCTTTGAGTAGAAGAAAAAATATGTCCCTGACATGCAAACTCATCAATGCTACTGGTCTCTTTTCCATACTTGCCCTTGTCCCTTATAATGAAATATGAATTTTCTGTTTGGGGGTTTGTTTTGTTTTTTTCCCATAATAGAGATTGAAAAGCAGGTGATATATATTAGACCTTGGAACCTGGATACGGCAGAGGCACGTATTTTGTGATCCTTATAGCAGAACTGGCTAGGAACTGATAGCCCATGGTCAAGCTTCAGTCTTCTCTGAAGAGTAAACAGTGAATCTTTGAAGCATTTTGACATGGAAACTGTTGTTTCCAGCTGAAAGGACATTAAGCATAGGATGTGTACATTATAAGGCACATGTCAAATTTCAGAAATGATAGTGGCTTTTGCCCTCTAACCTAAGTAGCCCTGCACTGATGGTTCAGGGTATTTTAACTGAAGTCAACATCAGAGTACACTGTTCCTCTCCTTCTTTATTCTTGTGGGGAGACTTGTGGCAACAAGAAGTCTTTTTGCTCAGTCTATTCTGAAGGAAGAAGCACTCTCTAAAGATTTATGGAGACACAAGTCAGAAAGTAAAATTTAAGTTTTCAACTTTATATTTTCTACTAAATGCAAACTATTTTCCCCACTAAACAATCTAGTTCCAAAAACATGAGAGAAGTTTTGTATACTCACAACTTGATACAATCCTTGACCCAGGGTAGGTCCTCCATAAATATTCATTCAATTGAGCTGAATTTATTTGTGTGTTTTGTTGAACAATAAATTAGATTATCCTGCCAATAAATTTCAAAAAGGACGTGAAATTTATGTGATTAAATATAAACTAGGAACAATGATAAAAGATTTGATGTTTTGTGTGGTGTTGGTTCATTCGAATATGTGAAACTGGAGAAAGAAATGTTAAAAGATTCTAAATGCTTTTGCTAGTGCAGGAGAAGAAAGCACAATGTGAAGGGAGCAATAATGCATATAACTAGGGGAGGAATTAGCAAGAGAGAGTCATCACTAGATACACATAAAAGCAAATTAAACAGTAACAACAACAAAACACCCTAGGATCTTTTTCTTGGCCCAAATACTTCTCATTTCTTTCTTATTTTTCACTTTAACATATATCCCTTTCATCAAAACCTCCTTAAAAACATTGTCTTAGTGCTTGTGAACTGAGTAATTCTACAAAATGCAAATGACCTAAAAGTCATTTTCTTTCATCAAATTATATATTATTTGGTACAAATAAATACCATCCAGATTATTCTCAAAGATTCAGAAATGTAACATAGTAAGAATATATTTATGTTAGATGGCTAAGGCTGTAAAAGTCATAAAACTTCCCTTTTCAAATAGGGCACATGAACCCATGTGTTCTTAAAATGTGGCCTTTCGTGTTCCTAGATTTGAGAGCTTGTCCATAAACACACTAATCTGTGAATTTTAATGAATGCTTATAAACTTATGTCAATGAATATTTCATGAATCTTCACTGATGATTCATGAGAATTTCACATGGCCAGTATCAAGTTTTTGAGAATTTTGTATTGGGATTATTTTAGAATAGATGTAGTAACACTACAGTTATTTAGATGAAGTCTACATGCTAATTATATTATGTTAGTTTATCTAAAATATTAATTTCTTCCATCAACTACATTTTAGTGTTAGTTAACAGAGTCAGAATAAAAGCACTCAGCATGAAAGTCTGCTTACTTTCCTGTATATACCATGCAATCCACAGGCCCATAAAAATCCAAAAGCTTTTAGATTTTTCTCCCCATACTATTTATTTGACAGTATCCTGGTGCTTTTATTTAATTCTATATTTGGACCGCCTTTCCATTTCTTTTATTGCCATCTACTTCCTTATCCTCTCACTGTTGTGGCCTCTCCCGTTGCAGAGCACAGGCTCCGGACATGCAGGCTCAGCGGCCATGGCTCACAGGCCCAGCCGCTCTGCGGCATGTGGGATCTTCCTGGACCGGGGCACGAACCCATGTCCCCTGCATCGGCAGGCGGACTCTCAACCACTGCGGCACCAGGGAAGCCCTACTTCCTTATTTTTTAATCTCTATCTGGTCCCTTCGACTAGATCCTCACCTCTTGCCTTACACAGAGCAATTTAAACTAAATGGGGGCTCTCAGATAGAGATGGAACCCTCTAAGAAACGTGTTATGGCATTAACGTGGATTTATAGCAGAATATATTTTTTTCTTAAATATGACAAAACTGACAGGGCAACATTAATTCATTGATCAATCATTTTTTAATATTTATTTTCTTTATTGTTTTTTGTCTGCGTCAGGTCTTAGTTGCAGTATGCATGGTCTTTAGCTGTGGCTGGCGAGTTTCTCTCTAGTTGTGCCATGCGGGTTTTCTCTCTCTAGTTGTGGTGAATGGGCTCCAGGGTACATGGGCTCTGCAGTTGTGGCACGTGGGCTCCAGAGTGCATGGACTCTGTAGTTTGTGGCACGTGGGCTCTCTTGTTGAGGCCTGTGAACTCAGTAGTTGCGGTGCTTGGGCTTAGTTGCCCCGTGGCATGTGGTATCTTAGTTCCCCCACCAGGGATCGAACCTGCATCCTCTGAACCTGCATCCCCTGCATTGGAAGGCAGATTCTTTACCACTGTACCATCAGGGAAGTCCCTGAGCAGTCGTTTTTAAATCATCAACTGATTATGAGCACCTGTGCCAGATACTAGGAATAAAAAGATAAAGAAGAAATAGGTTTGATCTTCAAGGATGTTACAGTGAGAAGACAAACATTAGCAAAATAATTGCATTATAATGCTAGAACTGTAAAATAGATGCAGCTAAAAGACATGTGAAAAGAGGGAGTGAGCCACATGAGAGTTTAAGACAAGTAGTAACATATTTGATTACTTGGATTAAAGTAATTTCTAAATAATTTTTTCCATATGCACTATATATTTTGCCCATATATATTACTGTACCATCAAGGACAAATTTAAATGTCAGCTTTATTTCATTTTATATCTCAATTGTTTTATAATGACATATATTTCTGGCTTTAAATGAGGTATCCTAACAATTTATAACTAATATTAATTTTAGTATAAATCATTGAATAGATGATTATTAGATGATTCTGTTGAAAAACAAGTTATTGTTTAGAATCATACATGATTTTAAAGACTTTTGGTTTCTAGAGTCATTATTAATTTTTCCTCTATAGCCATTTTACTGACCTTATAGGGTGATTGTGTTTTAAGGGTAGAATCTCAACAATATATGAAAGAAAATTTTGGAAAAAGTGTAATTTTATTTATAGGGATTTTTCCTTTTTTAAAAACAACTGTATTACCATGTATAAAACAGATAAACAAGGATTTACTTATAGTACAGGGAATTATATTCAATAACTTGTAATAAACTAAAATGGAAAAGAATTTTAAAAAAGGAATATAGATGTAAACATGTGTATGTATAACCAAATCACTTTGCTGTACACCCGGTACTAACACAATATTGTAAATCAACTATACTTCAATTAAAAAATAAACTGTATTGAGGTAAAATTGATATAAAAAACTGCACTATTTTAATATCTACAATTTGATGAGTTTGTACATATGCATACACCCATGAAACCATTATCACAATCAAGGTATTAGATATATCCATTACCTCTAAGAGTTTTCTCGTGTCCTTTTTTTTTTTTTTTTGTGGTGAGTATACTTAACATGAGATCTAGCCTCTTAACAATTTTTTAAGTGCACAATACAGTATTGTTAACTATACATAGTGTGCTGTAGAGCAAATCTCTAGAACTAATTCATCTTGCATAACTGAAACTTCATACCAATTGAATAACTTCCCATTTCTCCTGACATCAAGCCCCTGGTAGCCACCATTCTATTCTCTACTTTTTATTCTATGAGTTTGACTGTTTTAGGTATCTCATGTAAGTGGAATCAGGCAGTATTTGTCTTTTCTTCGACTGCCTTATTTTATTCAGCATGATGTTCTCAAGTTTCATCCATATTGTCACAAATGACAATTTTCTTCTTTTTAAAAATCTGAATAATATTCCATTGTATTTATATAGTACATTTTCTTTATCCATTTATCTTTTGATGGATATTTAGGTTTCCATAATTTGCCTATTGTGAATAGTACTTCAGTGAACACCATGAAAGAGCAGATAACTCTTCAAGATCCTTATTTTAATTCTTTTGGGTATAAAACCAGAAGTGAATTTGTTGGATCATATGGTAGTTCTATCTTTAATTTCTTGGTGAACCTCCATACTGTTTCCACAGCGGTTGCACCATTTTACATTCCTCCCAACAGTTTAGAAGTGTCCCAAATTTCTCAATTTCTCCACATCCTTGCCAACATTTGTTTATTTTTTTCGGTTTTATTTTGTTTTTAATAATAACCATCCTAACTAGTGAGACGTGAGTTTATCACTTTTTTTTTTTTTGTCTTCTGGCATGTGTTGCCTATGTGGCTACAAAATAAAGCACAAAATTTGCAATGAAAACACTATAATAATTATATATAATAAAAAAATACTTTACCCTTTTGAACTCTTAGGAATAGGACTTGATAATACAGTACTATGCTCATGTTTGATACATATTCTTAGGTTGTATACTTGGCTGAGAAACCAATTTACATTACAGTTTTCATTCTCTCCCTCACCAAATTTGACTTCTTAAATCCACTACTACTCTCTTTGTTTTTTGTGATTGTGTGCTAATCATTAAGTATGGCTTTATTTCTTTCCTTGCTATTAGAAAATAAACTGATAAATTTATCACATAAGGTAAATAAAAAAGAGGAGCAACTTTCTGCCAATAAACCACATTAAACTTTTCCAGTGAATGGCTTCTACTATCCCCTCAGACCCAGGAAGAGTGACAGAAAACTCTGATGGTTGGAAAATTTACTAGTAGTTACTTATTATCTACTTAATAAAAGGAAAATCTGCTGTTTCCCTTTTTATGAAATTCTATTTTCTAGTAGCACTGAATATGAAATAAAATAATAGGACATAGAAGTTGAAGAAAGATTTTAAATTAGTTAAAAATTGCAGCAAATCTAAAATTCACTTACTATCTAAAGGAATAAAAATACATATAAATAAACACATTTGATTTTAATATTAAAAATACTTAGTGTATTACATGTTATTTTTATTATACTAACCATTGATGTCCATTAAAAGCAAGATAAAATTTCCTTCTGGCTTCCACAGTTCTGAGCATAAGACTCTATATGGAGTTCCAATGCATTTCCTCACCTCCCCACCTCACACCCCACAATGAAAAAAAAGACCTTAGGTGCTGGTATTTAAAACATTTATTAGCAAACATTTGCTTTGAGAATTTGAAAAGAGTTCTAATGAGTGAGAGTTTTTTTACGACTCACCGTACAAACTATCTTGTATTAGTTAGCTTTAACTGCATAACAAATTACTCCAAAATCTAGTTTCTTAACCACCATTTATTATTTCCCACAAATCTCCGTATTGATTAGATAGTTTTGCTGATGTAGGCTATGCTCTGCTGACCTCAACTGGTCTTGTCTAGACATCTATGGTCAGTTGGCGGGTCATCTAGGCCTGGTTGGTCTAGCGTGGCCTCATTCTTAAGCCTGGCAATTGGAGTACATATTAGTAGTGGTTACAAGGGTGATGTGATCATTGTTTTTCATCAGGCAACAGGCTACCCTAGACTTTTTTTTTTTTTTTTCATTACAAATGGGATGGCATATTTCAATAGCACCAAGAAAGGGAAAATCCCAATGTAGAAGCAATTTTCAACTTTCTGCTGTGCCACATTTGCCACTACTATTAACCAAAGTAATTTGCATGACTGGCTTCAGAGTCAGTATAGTAGGCAACTATCTGAGGGCATAGATACAGGGAGAACTGAGTGAATTACAGCAATCTATGAGAAATTTTATATCTGAATAGTTTTGATTTCTTCCACAAAGGTACATGATATCAAAGATATTATTTTGCACAGAGTAGGTTGTTATGGAAAGGGAGGCTGTATGAGGAATTGGCTTCAACTACAGAGAGATTGAAACCAATAATGAAAAGTGAAGCCAACATTACTCGGTGTTGTCCAGGACTGGTGTACAAACTGATGTTTTCCTTCAAAAATTGTTTTCTTCTCCATTTCGGTCCCAGTGTAAACATTTATAAGCTATTAAGTTCCTGAGTGATTTGAAATACAAACTGATCCAAATTATCAGTGCCAACAGGCTAGCAAATAATAGCCAGCTGACCAAATATGGTATGAAAATAGAAATAAATTATGATTTATGAAATGCCTGTATACTTTTTGAAAATTAATTTCAGAATGAAATGGCACATCTGTCCAGATGGCATTTAGACAATTAATAATGTCATAAATCATTACTTTTTTTTAATGTGAGGAATAGGTTTACTACAGTCCAACATCATTATTCAGGAAACAGTGAAACTCTAGAATGGTAGACCACAGAATAAACACTACCAAAGCACTGAGCTGATCTCCCCGTGCAATGCACCTGCTTCCCACTAGCTATCTGTTTTACATTTAGTAGTGTATATATGTCAGTGCTACTCTCTCACTTAGTCCCAGCTTACCCTTCCCCCTTCCCATGTGCTTTGTGACCATCTAAAGGGGTGGGATAGGGAGGGTGGGAGGGAGACGCAAGAGGGAGGGGATATGGGGATATATGTATACATAAAGCTGATTCACTTTGTTATACAGCAGAAACTAACATAACATTGTAAAGCAATTATACTCCAATAAAGATGTTAAAAAAAAACCACTACAATCATTCACTTTGTAACATAACATTGTAAAGCAATTATACTCCAATAAAGATGTTAAAAAAAACCCACTACAATCATTCACTTTGTTTAATTGTTCATACTTTTTTGATTCATTTATATTATTCAATTTCTTTATGCATCATTTGCATAATGAAATATTAAGCTGACTTAATAGGATAATTGCAAGAAATAATTAATGAATATTTTATGACATTTTAAAACTGAAAAATGCTATATATCTTTTGTTCCAATACAATTAGATTGCTGCATTCTTAAAAAAAAAATACATTGTCAAAGCAATATTATAAATTGTTTCAGTACAAAAAAGACATTTATGCAATACAGAAGTTTTTCACATGGTTAAAAATATGCAAAGCCACACTGACATAATATGCCTATGAAGTAAGACACAGCATTTTTTCCAAATTATAGTAGGTTTTCCAGAAGATAGCTCCAAACTGAATAACAACAATAGTGTTTAGTATAATCAAGTCAAATTACATAATTGATCACATTATACTAAATTTGCATAACAAAAATGCATATTCTAACATACAGAGTAATAACCACTTGAAATATTTGTTTTTATGGCATACCACTAATTAAAATTTCTGATGCACTACTTCAGAGATTATATTTCGGCATCAGTTTTGAAAAAAATTGTTTCTAAATATATACCACAGAATATTATGAGAGTATCTACATTTTGTACTTTCTACCCAAGATTAAATATTGATGAATTTTTATGAGTGAACCTCAAAAGTTATTTGAGAGAAGAACCTTTTTGTGAAAATAATAACAGCTTTAAATAAAATAGTGTCTTCTAGGGAATGTGTGTGAATATACACATGCGTGTGTGAATTTCACTTATTTTAGATCTTTAACAAAATCTTAGTGCTTAATATGTATTGGACTGTCTTCTCAGAGCACTAGAAATATTATCTCAAAAATTATCATAATAGACTTAGGTAGTATGTTAGTATTGCACCCACTTCACAGTGAGAAAATTGAGGTTAATAGCTTGCTCAAATTCACATAATTATTACACACTGAAATACAAAAACTGATCTTTGAGCTTTTTATAAACAGTATTTAGCTTGAAAGTAAATAGTTTATTTGTGTGATTATATCCCAACCTTTGGTCCATTGTTACTTCCTGAAATACTTCTATTGTAAAAATACTTAGAGTGTTGTGCTTATCTCATTGTTCTTCTTTTCTCTCTAGGTCTGGTCTTAAAAATTCTTACTACTTTAATGGTTTTCTGATTCTTCAAACAGATTTTTTCCTTTAAATTTTGTCAAACTTTTCTAGTTGTCCCTGTAATTGTGTTAGTATGCAATATGTTTCTTTATCATTCCTAGAAGCAGAACTCTTATACTCTATTTATGTAATAGGATTTAATATTTTAGCTGGACATTTCTCAATTACCTCTAGTTCTACCAGTGTAAATCTGTCTCACTATCCTTGAAGGTAATTAGCCACAGTATCATCTCAGGCCTTCCATGTTGTAGATATCAGCACAGGACTAGGCTTACAGGAGATTTATTTGGGAAAATTGCTGTGTAGATAGAGAAGGGGAAGAGCAGAACTAGGCAGAGAGAACATGCAGACTGCAATGTTGGTCTGACATTTGTTCAAGAGGAGAAGGAAGGAACGTTGAGTAGCAAGAGCCTTAGACTGCAGTGCAGCCAGGAGAAAGTCTTAGCCGGGCCAACAGGGAGTCCCAGAACAAAGATTACCTATTAGAATAGTCCCACGTTAGGCCAGGATGGCTCAGCTCTAGGAATCCCACCAGGCTCAGTCACTAGATGGGAGCACCCAGGGAGCATGGCCTTGGCCTGAGCCAAGGAGGTAGTGAAACCCAGAAGGTGGAGCAGGTGAAGGCTGTTGGTTCTCTATATTCCTTACAGCAAGTTTCTCCTGAAGGGAGACCTGAAGAGTGCATTTCTGTGATTGCCACAACTACAGTCTTACCAGTGTTCCTCTGTTTTACATTGCCCTTTTATTATTTATTTTCTCCTCTAAATAATGAATTAAAATTAAGTCCTGATTTTTAACGTTAATGAAAATACCAAAGAAGAAAATAGAAATGTATTGTGAAACACTTAGAGGTGCTATACAAATCCTAATTATTATGTCATCCTTTAGATATAGTTCCTTACAAAAATATTCCGTTCGTAAACTTAACAAAATAGATAATAAATTTGAGTTGTAGCAAACTACTATCCATCTTGATATGCTAATGATATATATGTTAAGACATTTCTACTAGAAGCAGCAGTACCTAAGGCATACTCTACCTAAGCCCATGATTAGAATTTGGCATTGTTTTCTATATATTCAGTTCAAAATAACATGGGATTTTCAATGACCAGCACTAAATTGAGAAACTTTAAATGATTCCAAAATAGTAATCACCTTTGAATTTCTAAGACGAAATATGCATATAAGAAGGTACCAATTACAATAATAATTCCTGTGAGAGTAAACATCATCACCAACAGAATTTATGGGCTACCCAATTTTATGTAGGTATGTACTAAATAATTTGCAATAAGAAAATACATAGACAAAATATGTAGGTGGAGGTTCTTCTTTTCAAACCGTATGGAATTTTTCTGGCTAGGTGAAACTGTTTAAGTTTGAAGTCATTTATATTTTAAGAAAATTAAGAAATGAACTAAAATGTTAATAAATTATGTAAAGTTATCTGCAGTTTTCCCATTATTATAAATTTATATTCCAGTAAAAAATAATCATAACGAATTTCTCCCATCAGTTTGTGACACGATTCTTTGCTTATTAATACATGCATATAAATATCTGAAATGTTAAAAAAACATAGACATTCAGTTGGAGAATGAGTGTTCTTATATTAAAATCAATTTGATTATAATTGCTGTGAGGAGAATTTGGGGAATAGAGTAGAAGAGTGAAAATGACAAAATTATGACTAATATGTAATATCATATGTTAATTAAAATACATTGTTTAAAAATATTGTTACTATTACATTCAAATAATTAAAAATATTGATTGTTACTATTAAATTCAAATAACAAGAGCAACTTGGTACATGTATTTAAAATATTTTTTTGTCTTGTTTCACAGCATAGTAACAAGCAAGTAAAACTAAATAACCCCAAAACCACTTTATAGTTTTCTTATAATAAGTTCTAATAAGTCCTGTGGAACCTCCAAATTACACTTAGAAGTGCACATTTATTATTATTTCAAAGGTTTCAGAGAAGTCCAATAAACACACATGTGAAAAATTCTTCTCACATGCACCTTTAGGATAAAGGTTTTCAACTTTTTGCATGCTTCTGTTATACTACTGATCACCAAAATTTTTTTGTATACTATTTAAATTTTTTAAAAACTTTTATTTTATTTTATATTGCAGCATAGTTGATTAACAATGTTGTGTTAGTTTCGGGTATACAGCAGAGTGATTCAGTTATACACATACGTGTATCTATTCTTTTTCAAATTCTTTCCCCATTTAGGTTATTACAGAATGTTGAGCAGAGTTCCCTGTGTTATATGGTAGGTCCTTGTTGCTGATTACCAAATTTTTGATAACACGTGAGAGAAAATTAAATATTTTAACACACTACATAAATGAGGAATAGGGCTTCCCTGGTGGCGCAGTGGTTGAGAGTCCGCCTGCCGATTCAGGGGACACGGGTGCGTGCCCCGGTCCGGGAAGATCCCACATGCCGCAGAGCGGCTGGGCCCGTGAGCCATGGCCGCTGAACCTGCGCGTCCCGAGCCTGTGCTCCGCAACGGGAGAGGCCACAGCAGTGAGACGCCCGCGTACCGCAAAAA
>RJWK010061030.1:0-13179 GCA_004363435.1 Platanista minor | reverse complement strand
TGTGTGAATGTGTATATATGTGGGGTGTGTGTGTGTGTGTATGTGTGTGACTATGTGTGTGTGTGTGACTGTGTGTGGGTGTGTATGTATATGTGGTATGTGTGGTGTGTGAGCGTGAAGGAACCCCAGTGCTGCCATCCCCAACTTGCCTGCAAGTCGTTCGTCACAAAGCAGTGACATTTCGCACATACAGACATCAGGAGACTGGTTTCCCCGCTGGGCTGAAGAGCTGTCTCGTGTGTCTGGTACAGAGTGTGAATACTCTACCGAGAGCATCAAATCCCAGGTTCTCCGTCTTCTTTACAAAGCACAGAGGGTTTTTGACGTCTCCTTGTTTATCAGCGTGAAACTATCTCCAAGGGAGCAGTGGCGTCCTCGCCTTCTGGGTCATCTGGAAGGGCAGGAACCGGGGCTCCAGTTTCTCCTTTGCATCAGTGCCATCGCCACCCTCGGGTCGCCCCTCCTCTCTCCCTCTCCCCACACATCTTCCCTTGCACGTTTGAAAACCCTCTATGGAAGCTGAATCATGTCACTTCCTTTTTTGGTCATCCTGGAGCTTTCCTCCACTTGCATCGCTCGGATGTGTGAAACAAATCAGTTCCTTGCGTTCTGTTTTGTATGTTCAGAGGTCAGAGAGAATAAGTAGTGCCCTGGGCGTAGGGTGCCCCACGGAACCACTCCGTAGATGTTCTTGCAGAAGTCAATTTAATTAAAGGGTGGGTACTGAGATAAAACCATTCCGGATATCTTATTTGAGAACGAAAATAAAACCGACATCTAAAGGGAGAAGAGAAAGAAAGACCCCAGCACAAGGACATGTTAATATCTCTGAGTTGGGGAATTTCTGTGCGTTTGGCCCTTGATGGTGTTGTCAGGGGAGAGAGTTCTGGGAACATCTGAGGCCGCGTTTTCCCCGACAGATGTACCAGGAGCCCTGGAATGAGACTGAGGAATGTTGCCACATAAACTGCACGTATCCATCCCGGCATCTGCCAGCCTGGGAAATGTGTCTGCCAGCTGTCACTGCTGGAGGCTTAACCGGGTGTCTCAAATAGAGGGATTAGGGAACCAAAAGGCCAGTGACTAATGGAAATGCCCATCCTGGTGGCTGATCCCAGTGCAGGGTCACATTTCTGCATGTCCTGTCCCCTGATATGGCTGAAGCGGGCTCATCCTGTCCCCAGGGACGCCTCCTGGTCATCCCTCCTACAGGTGGCCCCTCTGGGCAGTGTTCGGCATGCCTCTCTCCCTTTGGAATGCTGCCACAGGGCACCAGATTTGCTGCAGGAAGTAGGAGGGGCAGTGATGGAAGAGTTGAGAGAGGTTGTCAGGAGATATGAATCATCGATGGCCTTGGGTCCCGCACCCTTGGCTGAGCCGAGCTGTGCAGGGTTTGCATGCAGGGCTGGCGGTGTGTGCTGGGTATGGTGTGGGTCATGCTGAGTCAGACCTGAGTCACTTTCCCACCCCTGCGCCAGGAGCCGGGCGGGGGGTCCAAACCACAGGCCCTGAGAGTGAGGGGGGCAATATGGATTGTGGCTCAAAGAAGGGGACCGATGTTGGTCGGATGAGAATCGGGAGTCCCGGGTGCAGCGGTAATTCTGCTGTTCTGAGTTAGGTGAGTTTTGTTATGGTAATTCAGAATCTTTTCTTAAAAAATTTTTTATTGGAGTATAGTTCATTTACAATGCTGTGTTGGTCTCTGCTGTACAGCAACGTGCATCAGTTATACGTATACACATATCCACTCTTTTTTAGATTCTTTTCCCAGATAGGCCATTACGGAGTATTGAGAAGAGTTCCCTGTGCTATACAGTAGATTCTTATTAGTAGCTACAGAATCTTTTGGAGGAAAGGAAATGGTAAATGATATTTAGTCCACAAATGCAGTTTTGAGGAGGAAATATTGAATCTGCTATTGATCAAAAAGCTTTTCATCTCCAGTTTAGAGGTTAGAGACACGTTTTCTGTATAGAAAGTGAGGATCTACGGCGTGACTGAAATCCCAATGATTTAAGGCATTTCAGCATCTATCCAGAGTGGCCATCACCTGGACAGCCCATGTCCAGAGTTTCTGATACGATATGTTCAGGGTGCTGATATGATATGTTCAGGGTGGGGATCAGGAATTTGCATTTCTAGTTCTCAGGTGATGCTGATACTGCTGGGCCAGGTACCCTACATTTACTGATTTAAGGCAAAGGACTGAAACATTCCATTTACCAAAAAAGAAAGAAAGAAGGAAAGAAAGGGAGAAAAGAGGGGAGGGCAGGAAGGAAGGAAGTCCGTCAGTGTTTCAGTAAATACATTACAAGATATTCAGACTTCATTAGTAATCAGATGTGTTAGGTAAAACCAACAGTGGCATAGCATTCCTACACACTTGCCAAAGTTTCAGAAGATTGACTGACTCGGTGTTGGTTAGGATTTAGGGAAGATGCTGTCTCCTGCGCTGCCATTTAAAACTGTGAATTAGTACAGCCCTTCTGGAGGGCAGTCTGGCTATGTGTCTCCAGACACAGAATGTGCTCCAGAGTTTTAACTCTAGGAAATAATCCTGTACGTGTGAGAAGATGCTTGTATAGGGTTATTCATCCTGATTTCATTTATAATGAGGAACAATGAACCCCCTAAATATCCCTCCACGGGGAGAAAATTATATAAACCATGGAGACACACAAAGGCAGCTGAGAGGAGCTGGGAACACGGGCTCTGCAGGGGTCAGGAAGGGTCTTGACTCCACAGCCTGGTTCCCACTCCCTCCCCTGGGGAGCAGAACTTATGATGAAAACAGGAGAAGTTGGGAATAAGCCCTGGCCTCTAAACAAGGACCATACATATATTTAAATCTCTTTTGTTGAAAAGTATCTATCTGTCCATCTGTTTATCTGTCTGTCTGTCTATCCGTGCTCATAAGTACATGCTTGTGTGTATGTAACAGGGTGATTTGGGAGGTTTTTGTCTATTCATTCAGTCACCAAATATTATGGAGCAGACAGAACAAGACAGACAAGATGCTTTGTGTTCACAGAGCACACGTCTAGTCAGGAAAGACAGATACTAAGTGGAAAAATAGAAATAATTTCATTCCAAGTGTAAAAAAGTGCTTTGAAAAAAGATAAAAACAGAGTGTGTTGCTCACCAACATTTTAACAGTTGGCTGTTTAGCAAAAACACGACTCTGGGTAAGTTTTCCTTTCTTCTTTGTACTTTTCTGTGCCATCCGAAATTCACTGTTTCAAAGACCGCGATCCTTGACGTTCGAGGATTCTCCCCTCACTCACTTGGCTTAAGTCACGCTTGCTGCCAGGCTGCTGTCTGCACAGTTCTCA
The DNA here is from genome assembly GCA_004363435.1 of Platanista minor. Classification (NCBI taxonomy): domain Eukaryota; kingdom Metazoa; phylum Chordata; class Mammalia; order Artiodactyla; family Platanistidae; genus Platanista; species Platanista minor. The sequence goes on along the minus strand of RJWK010061030.1, from coordinate 9,847 downwards.
GGCTCCTCCCTCAAGCCTCAGGTAGTCACTTCATCAGAGCCGCTTCCCCGGCTGCCTGACTCATCATCTCCACTCGTCCTCCCCACCCCACCCTCCCTGGCCTTTTCTTATACGTCATTCATGACAGCTTGTAAGTTACATATTTTCTTTGCTTACTAAACTCAGCAATATGCAAGCTCCATGAGGGTAAGAACGGGGTATGTCTTGTCATTTGTGAAATGTGTGGGGTGATTGAATGAAAGAATTCTTACCGAACTCAGGTTCGGCTGCTCGCTGCTCAAAAGCCAATAGTTCAAGAGGCAAGTGTCAATAGAAAGGAAAGGTGCTTTAGTCAGAAAAGCCAGCAATCTGGGGAGAAGGTGGACTTGTGTCCTGAGACCAGCTCCAACAAGTCTGCTCAGCCATGACAGTTTTTAAAGGGGAAAAAAGGGGAAGAATCTCAGTGAATCATCAAGGCAGGAGGTTGGATTCTGCATCATTCTCTGTTGTGTTGCAGACTGGCTGACTCTTTCTTCAGATGTTATCTTGCCCAAGTGATCTGCGTGCAGGATTGCTAAGGGGGCTGTTGCGGAGTAGAGAGCTAGTCATTTTAACTGCTTAATTCTTCAGTTTTACTGCTTTTTATCTAGGAAAAGAATCAACAGGTTAGACAAGGCATGGTGTGCATTCAGAAGAGCATAAGTCAGGAGTTACGTTAAATTGCCTAGTGATCTCATTTAAAGTTAGAGGGGAACAGAAATAGGCAAACAGGAAAGGGGCAAAAGAGCTGCTTTCAGAATGAGCATGTGTATTATTTTGCCTTAAACAATAAAGGTATTTATTTAAAATACTTTTAAAAACAAAGCACAATATTATTTGTATATGAAAGAATCCTTTTCTTGCTTAAACAGTTCATGTTGCCTTCTAAAATGAGGTGAATTTGGGGAGGGATGTTGTATCTCTGTTACACATACCAACTGTGCATATTGTTGGGGAGGAAGACATTTCTCTCTACCCTTCTAGATTCTTCTGGCTGGTCTAGGAATTAAATGGACGTAAGACAGATTAACAGGAGAAAATCAAACAAAAGTTGAATAACATGTGTACATGGGAGAGACCCAGGATAACCGAGTAACTCCCCCAAATGGCGGAAACCCTCACCTTATATACCATCTTCAGCTGAAAACAAAAGATGCTGTGGGTAGTGGCAGGGACTTTGAAGGGATGGAAGGAAATTCACATGAAGATGGAAAAGCAAATGTTTGGTACACAACTGTTTGCTGGGCCCTGCAGAGACAATGGGACCCAGCATGGACTCTGGTCTCTAGGTCCTGCGCCCACTGCACTGAGCCCATACTCTCTGCAGACGTCTCTGGTGACAGCTCTATCCTGGGAACAGGCCCTCTAGCTGAATTTTTTTAGTCAGCTGGGAGAAGGTCAGAATTTCTTCCTGAGTTTTGGTGCCTTGATTGTTTTCACCTTGATATAATCCACATGCCAAAGAGACATTTGGAGGTGGCGAAGTTTGCTTCCCTATAATATCCTTCAGGGTTGAGGAGAAAGCCTAGAATTCAGACGTCCCACCTGAGAGGACTGAGTCCTAGTCATGAAAACTTTGGTGTCTGGTACTCCTCAGGAAATCCTTAATGCAGAGACTCATCTGCTTGTCTGGAAGCAGGATATTGGGCCCAGGGATCGTTGACAAAGGGCCTTTCCAGCTGAAAATTCCTGTGTTTCTGTGAGATCTGGGGTGGAGGCTTAGGCTTGGAGTCAATGACTTATTAGTTCAGAAAAGAATTGAGAACAAATACATTCTACTCAGTAGCTAGCTATGCCTTGGCCAAAGGAAATAGAAAATACATATGATATTCCTATATCATATGTGGTAAGGTGCCGAAAAGAGCAGTAAGGATAACCTTGCTTATGCTAGTTCTGTAAGATAATAATCACAGAATATCTTGGGAATTCCCTGGCAGACCAGTGGTTAGGACTCCGAGCTTTCACTGCCGAGGGCCTGGGTTCAGTCCCTGGTCAGGGAACTAATATCCCACAAGCCACGTGGTGTGGCCTATATATGTGTATATATGTGTGTGTGTGTGTGTGTGTGTGTGTGTGTGTGTGTGTGTGTATCTTGACTAATTATGAGTCCGTAAGAAAACAGTTTCCAAGAAAATACTTTTTGGGTAAGTGCTGGAAATCGTCACTAACACCAGTTAGTGTTACAGCCAAAGGACAACAATAGTTAATTCATTTATACAGTGTTGGTCAGTTATTATTTTAGCCTTTGAATTGGAAAAAGACTCATTTATTATATAGTTTTTCTGGATTTATAAAATCCTATTATTTTCAAGGGAATCTCCCCAAAAAGATAATATCCTCATCCAATATCCAACCTTCCTTTCCCTCAATGTATCAATATTTTCACTTACCCAATTGAATTTACCAAGAAGCTAAAGAAGCTTAAACTTCAGGACCCCTCACTGTGCAGCCCTTCCTAGGTCTCTAGAGGGGCTCTGGCATTGTGTTCACAAGGTTCATTTGTAATTTTCTTAAAGAGAGCTCCCCAAATTCTTAAGCTTCCTGCTCCACAGAATTGGGCCTGGCAGCCTGCTCCTTGCCTCGTTCCTCCACTGAGCCCCACCACGGTTCCCGCTTTTTCCCAGATGGGAAGAAAGGCTCCCGGTAGTGCCATGTGCGTCATCAACATGGTGTCCTGGAAGAAATCACCCTAAAGGGAATGTTAGAACACAATTCAACCCAGTAAACTGAAAAGTCAAATTGGCTTTATTCTGTGATCCAAGAATCAAACAGCATCCCATGGAACCAATAGGAAGGAGCTCCCCAGAGCTGCACAAAGTGAAAGGCTTTCATGGGCAGAAGGGGCAGGAAAGGGGAACTAGCAAAGAGTGGATTGTTTCAGGCATGGTCACCTCCCTTTGGGAGGCAGCAGGGGGCTATGAGGTGTTTACCTCCCTAGGGCTGACCAGGGAATTCCAGACTGTCTGGTCAAGATCACATTCCTAGGAGGCGCTGACTCTGCAGTCAGGTTAGGTATTCAGTCTTGGTTTGGTGCCATGGGCTTAGCACAAGTGACTCCATTTGGGGCCTGTTGTCTCTTTTTGAACAATTCTCCCCTTTTGATCAGACTCAAGCTTAACTGAGAAATGTGATCCAAATTTAAGATGTTGGCACCACTCCCAGCTATGGCTCTGAAGTTCTCAGTTTTTGTTGATCCTCTGTGTGGTATTCACAGGTCGTGACTTCAGGTTCACAATTTTTCAGCTGGTCATTTTCTTCGTTCCTCTTCTGGCCTTCCAGTCTTAGGGAGATCATGTGCTTGGCGGTTAGCGGCTGCAGACACGCATTTAAACCTTTTTAGAAAATGCAGGGACTTCCCTGGCGGTCCAGTGGTTAAGACCCCACACTTCCACTGCAGTGGGTGTGGGTTCAATCCCTGGTCAGGGAACTAGGATCCCTTATGCCACGTGGCATGGCCAAGAAATTAAAAAACAAAAAGAACGAAAGAAAATACAGTGTGCCAGGATTATAATGATTGTTACAAGCAAGCTAATTCCCAGTGTTTGGAGTGCACTTTGGAGCCATGGTCCCCAAGATCCAAACCAGTCAAAACCAGGTAAGTCAAAGAAGGACCCCACTGAAGGAGTCACACCGTCTTAAGCCAAGTGGCTTGATTGGTAATATTCTGTAACTGAATTTCAACTTCCCCAGAAGAGTTAATTCAGGTGCAGCAGGTGGTGTTGACCACAGAACAGACACTTCCTTGCTCCGCTAAAGGATAATCAGGGACTTTCCTATTACCAAGAACAACTTTGGCCAGAAAGTCTAAGGATTTTGGTTCAGCAGCTATCATCTTAGCAGTGGATTCTGCAATGTTTTCAAGAGTTGAGGAGAGGTTCCTGATCATAGCTTCATGCACATTTACTCCAAACCAGGGAAGTAGGGCACTGCCAAGGGAAGTGAATCCTAAATCATGAGAGACTCCTGTGAAGTCTTTTCTAACTGGACAAGGCAAATTCAGGGGAGTTGACCAATGATGTGTCTTTGTTTGTTGGTAAACAGTTCGGAGCAGAGTTAGAGAACCTAAGAGGCATTGACCGGCCATGCACAAGCCATCTAGGCATCCATATGCCCAAGGAGAATGATGACGACCACAGACAAAGGTAAATCCTGCCAGAGCACAAACCGCTTTCACTAAGGTGGTTAATGAGTTCGTTCTCAGGGATTGTTGCATTTGCCCATTCAAGCTAGGGATTAGTCAGGTTTTGCAGTGCCTTCGGGAAGTAAATCTCCTACCCTGAAATTAAAAGTTACTCTAAATTCCAGAGGTTACCTGTCTTAACAGTAGCCTGGGAGATATGGAAAACGAGAAGAAAGGGTTGCATGTTTAGTTAAAGTGTGAAGTCTTGATCCAGTGTCTTGGGAGGACTCAAGTCCTCAATGTCGGCTAAGTCTCTTCCTAGTCAATTTGATTTTGAGGTCTCTAGCTGGTGTAGAGGACCAGTTATCAGTGGAGGCTTCTTCAACTGTGAGATATATACCTTTGGTTCAAGTCATCTGGGTAGTGAAGAGGACCTGGTATAGTCCCTTCCAGGGAGATTCAAGGGCAATCTTTGTTCTTAGTGACTCCAAATCAGAAGGGTGGGAGAAAATTGGACAACTTAAGTTTGGAGAGTCATAGCCAGCTATTTGAGGAAACTAGAATTCAGGGCACAGTCCAGTTTACAGGTATATAACAAGACCTCAAAAACAATTAGCAGAACTAGAATCTAATATCTATGAAGGTGCAAATATAATTTTTCTCTCTTCAATTACCCCATTTCTTTTAACCAAAGATAATCACAGTAAAACTAACTTGCTTCCATTAATCTTGGCCTGATTATTTACATAAGTGCAACAAGAGTAGTGATTCACCATATAAGCTCTTTTAAAGACTGTTTTGCTGGAACTTTTCATAAGGAATCTCAGATTGACCTTTTAAAAGCCTCTGAGGCCAGGAAACCAAGCCAAGGACTTACCATTAGAGTTTACCTACAATACCTATAGTTTGGGTGAATTCCTCTCTTCTCAAGGTCCCCCCAAATATCCTGAGGTTCCTGAGCCATCAGGCAGTGACCTTTCTTACTCACCTAGAAGTAAGGCCTCCAGGAACCTTATAAGCAAGGTACCAGGCTGATTTTTCCAAGCAGTTTTTAAAGCTATACAGTTTGATATATATGTGTGTGTGTGTGTGTGTGTGTGTGTGTGTGTGTGTGTGTGTGTGTGTATATATCCTCAGAGCTATGTCTGAATTTATACACATCTCTCTCAGATATAAGACTTGGTAATATAGTCAACGTTTCCAGTTGTGTCCTCTTACAAGGAGAACAGATTCTTATTGAACTTATGCAAATAATGAATTACATTGCCATGAAAAGAATACCCAAGAATACCCAAGATTTTCCAAATTCTGGAAGGATCAGGTAGGGAGAAAAAGTAAACGTTTCATCTTTGTTTACTAAGATATACTTTACAAAATTGCTGTTAAGTCATAGAGAGCTTAAGAGGAAAGATTTCCTTAAATCTGGAAAAACTAAACACTAAGGAACCAGCAGTACTTCAAACAAAAATATTATTAAAAATTATGATCATCCTCAGTTCATTCAGTCCCATGTAATTATACTTGTTCTGCTTGAATTCTGTTCAGTTTTATGATCTTAGAGTTATTAGAAACTTGTACTTGTCAAAGTCCTTTCCCTGAATCTCCTTGAAGATGAAGTACTATTGTAGGAACACTTTTGCAAAAACATCTAAGACAAAACTCTGTAAATGACAAAGACTTTTAAAATACCCGTTGTTAAAGATATGATAAGAGTTCATTTGATAAGGAAATGTAGTTATTTCTGTGATATACAACAGTTTAAGAGAATAACTAGAATTATGACTGATAACATTATACCACAACATATCAGATTTCCAGGAATTTCAGAGTTTCTAGAACACTTACAAAACATACCTATACAAATACAACATCAAGAAGGCTTAGTATTACTTTCTTATTTGACAATGCCCATGTAATTTAACATATCAAATAAGCCTAATTAGTTTAACTTCTCCTTTTTTATGAGGAGAGAGAGAACAAATCTTTTGAGATGTTCCAGGGGCCCTCTGGAAAATTTCGAAGTTGGTTCAAGGTCAAAAAAACTATTTATAATTTAATTTTTTAGCATTTGCCAAAAACATCAAAGGTTTCAAAACACTTGGTCAAATAGGATCATAGGTAACTGAAACAATACTTAGTTATTCATTTAACCAAACTGACAATTGAAGACTTTGCAGGCAAATATAGAAAGTTAAGTAGTTGTCACAGAAAATTATTTTGGCAAAACACAGAATCTTTGCTTTCTAGGCAGATTACTTAAAAGGTAATTTTTTTCTTTTGGTTTGGTTTTTGTGGTACGCGGGCCTCTCACTGTTGTGGCCTCTCCCGTTGCGGAGCAGAGGCTCCAGACGCGCAGGCTCAGCGGCCATGGCTCACGGGCCCAGCTGCTCCGTGGCACGTGGGATCTTCCCGAACCGGGGCACGAATCCGCGTCCCTGCATCGGCAGGCAGACTCTCAACCCCTGCGCCACCAGGGAAGCCCCATTTCATTTTTTTTTAACTTAAATAAATTTATTCCAATATTAGCCATCTTGATCACACATAAAATTCCTTTACCAAGATTCCTTTTCCACAATCCGTCTACAGTTTTGTCCTATGTTTTTCCTCTTTCCCGTTCTGAAATAACCAGTCTCACTGTAGGACAAACTTTCTTTTCCTCAACAAAAATGCGTCTCCATTCCTCATACCTTCTTTCATCAAAAACACACATCCTGGGCTTCCCTGGTGGCACAGTGGTTGGGGGTCCGCCTGCCGAGGCAGGGGACGCGGGTTCGTGCCCCGGTCCGGGAAGATTCCACATGCCGCGGAGCGTCTGGGCCCGTGAGCCGTGGCCGCTGAGCCTGCGCGTCCGCAGCCTGTGCTCCGAAACGGGAGAGGCCACAACAGTGAGAGGCCCGCGAACCGCAAACAAACAAAACAAAACAAAAAACAAAAACACACACATCCTGCTCTCCTTTCACACAGAGATGTTTCTTTTATTATTTCTAGTAACTCTAATTTTACTATATATACTATAATTTTTAACTCTAAAAAACTCTTAATTTTTAGTGAAAATAAGAAGATAAACAACTGTGAACTATCTTTTATATTAGCATTCTGCAGCTTGACAACTTTCTAAATACTTTTCATAACCTGTAGAAACAATTGCTTTCTCATAGTAAATTTTTCAGTGTAGCACAAAACATATTTACTAATAAACCCAAATATCCTTAGTTCCTCTGTAAAAGGAAGTCCAAAATGGACAAACCTGTGTTCAGTGATTATTTAATCTTATTTGGAAATGATCTAGATATTTAATAACTATCTGTCATCTAATTTATCTTAGTGAAACTTTAAGGTTTCAGGTTATCAAAAAGATTTGGGGAAACTATTTCAAAAGTTCACATAAAAACTTTTATTCCACTGTATCTATTTAATTCACTTGTTCTTGATAATTATGTTTAGACTAACCACAAAAACTTCATGAGACATTAGCCAAAGTCAACCGTCATCCCAAGCTCTTTTTCTTGCTGACATATTTCATAACAGAGATAACATGAACTTCTTTGACCAATAAACCCAAGTAGGATAAAGTTGTGTGTCGGCATTATTTTAATGCTGATAATTCTAAAGACATACCTATTTTAATTAATCCAAAAAACTTAAACTACATTTTATTTACCAAAGATTATCTCAGATCACGTGAACTTGAAAAACATTTGGGTTAGCTTCTATTATATTTCTGAGAGTTTTAAGAATCTTTTATACATACAAGTGCTTAATTCTCTTCAAGCCACTTAAATAGGGCTCTTTTACAAATTAATTTAGTAATAACATCTGAAGGTGGAAAATACCATGTATCTACAACACATGTACATAGACATACATACACATACAGACAGATGCAGACAGAGACCTTATAGCTTCTGTTTAAAAATTTAGCCATGAATCAGGTAGTTGTAAAAGAGATTGGATCCAAATTACATTTCTAGCAGAAGGAATAATCTAAGGTTGACTGCTCAGATGGCTAAAGCTTTTTATTAATATTTGTGGAGAAGACATTTAGGATTTTTCAGTTGGCTAAGTTTCAAAATAACCTTTACCCCTTTTATTTTCCTTCTAATAAGAAGTACCTCCCTGAAGTTGGTATTTTAAAGAGATGACCTATGTAAGAGTTCCTGGAGCCAAATTTCTGATTTTGCAAAGATATGTGAGATAAAGACACTTGCTTTTAATTCCTCTGCAACTTAAATGACATCATAGGCTGGTCCACCCATAAATCCTTTTACAAGGGCTTTAGGTTTTTCTTTCCCTCTGGGTACATAGTTTTATCTTAGCTTAGGGAAGATGGCCTAAAAAAAACTTGTATCAGGCTCTGCAGTTTGGCCAGTTTTTGACCACAGAGCTACTTTGTAGTTGTCAGCCGGGACAAACAGTAAATATTTCTGGCCGTATTGAACAACCACTTGGACTCAAGAGGCATCTCCAAAGAGGGTACTGAAACCGAGCAGGACCCTGTGAGGCTCTTGGGCAAGGAAGCCTTTCTGTGTCCCCCGTTTCTTGTTTGTAGGGAATAGACTCCAGCCCCCATAACCTTCCCTGAGTTCCAAAGGGCAGGTTCGAATAGTTCTTAATCAGGGAAGGGAGGGGATGCAGAGACAAGGGAGGAGACCACCTAAGGCCAGATTGAAGGAGTGCAGGCCCTGCACACACCCTGATTCTTATCAGCAACCCTGCCCTTGAAACATTGTGCCATAAAACTCCTCACCACATCCTCTCGGGTTGGGACACACAGTTTTCGAGGCAGGAGCCCTCTGTGTCCCCCTTTGCCTGGCAAAGCAGTAAAGCTATTCTTTTCTACTTCACCCAAAACTTTGTCTCCAAGATTCAGTTGAGCACCAGTGCACAGAGGCCGAGTTTTCAGCATCAGTACAAAAGATATTTTATTTTCCTCTCTCTACCGGGTACTAGAGACAGATCTGGAAGAGCTGTCTCTGATAAGAATTCTCACCCTTAGGTGGTTTCTGCCACTTTCTCCAGGATCCCATTTATAGGTTCCACGTGGAGTTTCCATAGAGAGGGTAGCACCGGTGTCTTCCAGAATGTGGCCAGGTTTCTCCTTAATTTTAATTTTAGTTTTCCTTGGCTGTTTAAGTGGTTTACCAGAAAATTCTTCAGAGACTCATCAACTCTGGGAAGGGCCCGTAAAGAGGGTCCTCCTTTGAGAGTAGTAGATATGGGGGTGTCTGCACGGCCACTAAATTGGTGGACTTTTGTTTATGGTGTTGTGGTCTCTTCAGAATGGAAAGACTTTCAGACAGAGGATTACTAGAAGAAAGCGAGTGCTGCAGGGAGAATAGAGGGGAGCGGTAGGAGTTATGTTGGTCTCACACTTTTGTTTCAGGTACGTCTTGTGTTTAGCTTTCCATTATCTGTTTTGCAATGAATCTTTCCATGGAGCTATTTTGGAATTTTGAAGCCTTTTGGAGGCTTCTGCATGGTAATTAAAATAGGTATCCCATTCTGTTTTTGATTTGGGAGCCTTTGCTTTTAAGTGCACTTCTTAAATGATCTTATCTACTTGGAACTTTTGTCATAGTGGTCATTGTAATTCTAGGTTGTCTTTAGTAAGATTTTGCCATTTTTGTAGATGTTTATAGCTTCCAAAGCTATAGTTCTTAGACATAAAATAAGCAGCTGTGCTGAAAGGTAGCACGCTTGACTCTTTGG
>RJWK010061029.1:0-13179 GCA_004363435.1 Platanista minor | reverse complement strand
CATCTTGGTTGCAGGTGTTTCTCCTTCATCACTTTAAATATGTCCTGCCAGTCCCTTCTGGCTTGAAGAGTTTCTGCTGAAAAATCAGATGTTAACCTTATGGGGATTCCCTTGTGTGTTATTTGTTGTTTTTCCCTTGCTGCTTTTAATATGTTTTCTTTGTATTTAATTTTTGATAGTTTGATTAGTATGTGCCTTGACGTGTTTCTCCTTGGATTTATCCTGTATGGGGCTCTCTGTGCTTCCTGGACTTGATTAACTATTTCCTTTCCCATATTAGGGAAATTTTCAACTATAATCTCTTCACATATTTTCTCAGTCCCTTTCTTTTTCTCTTCTTCTTCTGGAACCCCTATAATTCGAATGTTGGTGCATTTAATGTTGTCCCAGAGGTCTCTGAGACTGTCCTCAGTTCTTTTCATTATTTTTCCTTATTCTGCTCTGCAGTAGTTATTTCCACTATTTTATCTTCCAGGTCACTTATCCGTTCTTCTGCCTCAGTTATTCTGCTATTGATCGCATCTAGAGTATTTTTTATTTCATTTATTGTGCTGTTCATTGTTGCTTGTTTCATCTTCAGTTCTTCTAGGTCCTTGTTAATTCTACTTCCAAGGTTTTGGATCATGTTTACTATCATTATTCTGAATTCTTTTTCAGATAGACTGCCTATTTCCTCTTCATTTGTTAGGTCTGGTGGGTTTTTATCTTGCTCCTTCATCTGCTGTGTGTTTTTCTGTCTTCTCATCTTGCTTATCTTACTGTGTTTGGGGTCTCCTTTTTGCAGCCTTCAGGTTCGTAGTTCTCGTTGTTTTTGGTGTCTGTCCCCAGTGGCTAAAGTTGGTTCAGTGGGTTGTGTAGGCTTCCTGGTGGAGGGAACTAGTGCCTGTGTTCTGATGGATGAGGCTGGATCTTGTCTCTCTGGTGGGCAGGTCCACGTCAGGTGGTGTGTTTTGGGGTGTTTGTGGACTTATAATTATTTTAGGCGGCCTCTCTGCTAAGGGGTGTTGTTATGTTCCTGTCCTGCTAGTTATTTGGCATAGGGTGTCCAGCACTGTAGCTTGTTGGTCTTTGAGTGAAGCTGGGTGCTGGTGTTGAGATGGAGATCTCTGGGAGATTTTTGCCGTTTGATATTATGTGGGGTTGGGAGGTCTCTTGTAGACCAGTGTCCTGAAGTTGGCTCTGCCACCTCAGGGGCACAGCACTGACTCCTGGCTACAGCACCAAGAGCCTTTCATCCACACGGCTCAGAATAAAAGGGAGAAAAAGTAGAAAGGAAGAAAGAAAGAAAGAGAGAGAGAGAGAGGGAGGGAGGAAGGAAGGAAGACAGGAAGGATAAAATAGAATAATGTTAGATAAAATAAAATAAGGTTATTAAAATAAAAAATTATTAAGATAGAAAATAATTTTTTAAAGTTAAAAAAAACCAAAAAAACCCCCAGACAGATAGAACAGATAGGACAAATGGTGAAAGCAAAGCTATACAGACAAAATCTCACACAGAAGAATACATATACACACTCATAAAAAGAGGAAAAGGGGGAAAGAAAAAAATCTTGCTCTCAAACTCCACCTCCTCAACTAGGGATGATTCGCCGTCTATTCATGTATTCCACATACGCAGGGTACATCAAGTTGATTGTGGGGATTTAATCCCCTGCTCCTGAGACTGCTGGGAGAGATATCCCTTTCTCTTCTTTGTTCGCACAGCCCCCGGGGCTCAGCTTCGGGTTTGGCCGCGCCTCTGCGTGTAGGTTGCCGGAGGGCGGCTGTTCTTTGCTCAGACAGGACGGGGTTAAAGGAGCCGCTGACTCTGGGGCTCTGGCTCACTCAGGTCGGGGGGAGGGAGGGGCACGGAGTGCGGGGCGAGACTGCGGCGGCAGAGGACGGCGGGACGTTGCACCAGCCTGAGGCGCGCTGTGCGTCATCGCGGGGAAGCCGTCCTTGGATCACGGGACCCTGGCGTTGGCGGGCTGCACAGGCTCTGGGAGGGGAGGTGTGGAGAGTGACCCGTGCTCGTACACAGGCTTCCTGGTGGCGGCAGCAGCAGCCCTAGTGCCTCAGGCCCGTCTCTGGGGTCCGCGCTCGTAGCCGCGGCTCAAGCCCGTCTCTGGAGCACCTTTAAGCAGTGCTCCCAATCCCCTCTCCTCGCGCACCAGGAAACAAAGAGGGAAAAAAAAGTCTCTTGCCTCCTCGGCAGGTCCAGACTTTTCCTGGACTCCCTGCCGGCTAGCCGTGGTGCACTAGCCCCCTGCAGGCTGTGTTCACGCCGCCAACCCCAGTCCTCTCCCTGCGCTCCGACCGAAGCCCGAGCCTCAGCTCCCAGCCCCGCCCGCCGGCGGGGGAGCCGACAAGCCTCTCGGGCTGATGAGTGATGGGTCGGCGCCGATCCTCCGTGCGGGAATCTCGCCGCTTTGCCCTCTGCGCCCCTGCAGCTGTGCTCTCCTCCGCGACTCCGAAGCTTCCCCCCTCCGCCACCCGCAGTCTCCGCCAGCGAAGGGGCTCCTCAGTGTGTGAAAACCTTTCCTGCTTCACAGCTCCCTCCCACTGGTGCCAGTCCCATCCCTATCCCTCTGTCTCTGTTTTTTCTTTTTGCGTTTGCCCTACCCAGGTACGTGGGGAGTTTCTTGCCTTTTGGGAGGTCTGAGGTCTTCTGCCAGCGTTCAGTAGGTGTTATGCAGGAGTTGTTCCACGTGTAGATGTATTTCTGGTCTATCTGTGGGGAGGAAGGTAATCTCCGCGTCTTACTCTTCCGCCATCTTATCTCTCTCCTCTTAATTTTTGATAGTTTAATTAACATGTGTCTTGGTGTGTTTCTCCTTGGATTTATCCTGTATGGGACTCTCTGTGCTTCCCGGACTTGATTGACTATTTCCTTTCCCATATTAGGGAAGTTTTCAACTATAATCTCTTCAAATATTTTCTCAACCCCTTTCTTTTTCTTTTCTTCTTCTGGGACCCCTATAATTTGAATGTTGGTGCGTTTAATGTTGTCCCAGCGGTCTCTGAGACTGTCCTCAGTTCTTTTCATTCTTTTTTCTTTATTCTGCTCTGCGGTAGTTATCTCCACTATTTTATCTTTCAGGTCACTTATCCTTTCTTCTGCCTCAGTTATCCTGCTATTGATTCCTTCTAGAGAATTTTTAATTTCATTTATTCTGTGTTCATCATTGTTTGTTTGATCCTTAGTTCTTCTATTTCCTTATTAAACGTTTCTTGTATTTTCTCCATTCTATTTCCAAGATTTTGGATCATCTTTTCTATCATTACTCTGAATTCTTTTTCAGGTAGACTGCCTATTTCCTCTTCATTTGTTTGGTCTGGTGGGTTTTTACATTACTCCTTCATCTGCTGTGTGTTTCTCTGTCTTCTCATTTTGCTTATCTTACTGTGTTTGGGGTCTCCTTTTTGCAGGCTGCAGGTTCTTAATTCTCGTTGCTTTTGGCGTCTGCCCCCAGTGGCTAAGGTTGGTTCAGTGGGTTGTGTAGGCTTCCCGGTGGAGGGGACTAGTGCCTGTGTTCTGGTGGATTAGGCTGGATCTTGTCTTTATGGTGGGCAGAACCACTTCCAGTGGTGTGTTTTGCCATGTCTGTGACCTTATTTTGATTTTAGGCAGCCTCTCTGCTAATGGGTGGGGTTGTGTTCCTGTGTTGCTCATTGTTTGGCATAGGGTGTCCAGCACTGTAGCTTGCTGGTTGTTGCGTGGATCTGGGTCTTAGCACTGAGATGGAGATCTCTAGGAGAGCTTTCGCCGTTTGGTATTACCTGGAGCTGGGAGTTCTCTGGTGGACCAATATCTTGAACTTGGCTGTCCCACCTCAGAGGCACAGGCCTGACACCCGGCTGGAGCACAAACACCCTGTCAGCCACATGGCTTTCTCTTTTTTGTTCACACAGCTCCTGGGGTTCAGCTTTGGATTTGGCCCCGCCTCTGCATGTAGGTCACCTGCCGGTGTCTGTTCTTCACTCAGACGGGATAGGGTTAAAGTAGCAGGTGATTAGGCAACTCTGGCTCACTCAGGCCATGGGGAGGGAGGGGTACAGTGTGCAGGGTGAGCCTGCGGTGGCAGAGGCCAGCATGACGTTGCAACAGCCTGAGGCGTGCCGTGTGTTCTCCCAGGGAAGTTGTCCCTGGATCACGGGACCCTGGCAGTGGCAGGATGCACAGGCTCTCAGGAGGGGAGGTGTGGATAGTGACTTGTGCTTGCATAGAGGGTTCTTGGTGGCTCCAGCAGCAGCCTTTATGTCTCATGCCCATCTTTGGTGTCTGTGCTGGTAGCTGTGGCTCATGCCCATCTCTGAAACTTGTTTAGGCAGTGCTCTGAATCCCCTCTTCTCGTGCACCCAGAAACAATGGTCTCTTGCCTCTTAGGCAGGTCCAGACTTTTTCCCGGACTCCCTCCCGGCTAGCTGTGGCGCTCTAGCCCCCTTCAGGCTGTGTTCACATAGCCAACCCCAGTCCTCTCCCTGGGATCTGACCTCCAAGCTGGAGCCTCAGCCCCCAGTCCCCACCCGCTCCGGCAGGTGAGCAGACAAGCCTCTCGGGCTGGTGAGTGCTGGTCGGCACTGATCCTCTGTATGGGAATCCCTCCCCTTTGCTGCCTGTACCCCTGTTGCTGTGTTCTCCTCCGTGGCTCTGAAGCTTCCCCACCACCACCCCTGTCTCCATCAGTGAAGGGGCTTACTACTGTGTGAAAACTTTTCCTCCTTCACAGCTCCCTCCCAGAAGTGCGGGTCTCATCTCTAATCTTTTGTCTCTGTTTTTTCTTTTTTCTTTTGCCCTACGTGGGGAGTTTCTTGCCTTTTGGGAAGTCTGAGGTCTTCTGCTAGCATTCAGTAGGTGTTCTGTAGGAGTTGTTCCACATGTAGATGTATTTCTGATGTATTTGTGGGGAGGAAGGTAATCTCCATGTCTTACTCCTCTGTCATCTTCAGGGTCTCTCCCCTTTTTGTTTCTTGTTACAGTCTTTGTTTTAAAGTCTATTTTGTCTGATATAAGTGTTGCTACCCCAGTTTTCTTTTGGTTTTCATTTGCATGGAATGCCTTTTTCCATCCCCTCACTTTAAGTCTGTATGTGTCTTTAGATCTGAAATGAGTCTCTTGTAGGCAGCATATATATGGATCTTGTTTTTGTATCCATTCAGCCACTCTATGTCTTTTTATTGGAGCATTTAGTCCATTTACATTTAAAATAATTATTGATAGGTATGTACTTACTGCAATTTTGTTAATTGTTTTCTGGTTGTTTTTGTAGTTTTTGTTCCTTTCTTCTTCTTTGGCTCTCTTCCCTTGTGATTTGATGACTGTGTTTCGTGTTTTGTTTGGATTTCTTTCTCTTTTTGTGTGTGTCATCTAGTATACATTTTTGGTTTGTGGTTACCAGGAGGTTTATATATAAGCATATATATAATTATTTTATGTTGATGATCTCTTAAGTTCCAACACATTTTACCAACCCTATATCTTTACCCTCCCCACCACAAATAATGTTTTTGGCATCTTTTTGTGTTGTGTATTCCTTAATTACTTATTATGGATATAGATGATTTTACTACTTTTGTCTTAACCTTCCTACTAGCTTTATAAGTGGTTGATCTACCTTTACTGTACTATATGTTTGCCTTTGCCAACGAGATTTTCCTTTTGTAATTTTCATATTTCGTGATGTGTTTCTTTTCTGCTTAGAGAAGCCCCTTTATCATTTCCTGTAAAGCTGGTTTGGTGGTGCTAAACTCTTTTAGCTTTTGCCTGCCTGTAAAAATCTTTATCTCTTTTTCAAATCTGAATGTTAGCCTTGCTGGGTAGAGTATTCTTTGTTGTAGGTTTTTTCCTTTCACCACTTCAAATACATCATGCCATTCCTTTCTGGCCTGGAGAGTTTCTGCTGAAAAGTCAGGTGACAGTCTTATGGGAGTTCCCTTGTATATAACTAGTTGCTTTTCCCTTGCTGCTTCTAAGATTCTGTCTTTATCTTTAATCTTGCCATTTTAATTACAATGTGTGTTGGTGTTGTTCTGTTTGGGTTCATCTTGTTTTAGACTCTGTGTTTCTTGGACTTGGTTGTCTGTTTCCTTTCCCAGGTTAGGGAATTTTTCAGCTATTATTTCTTTAAATAAATTTCTGCCCTTTTCTCTCTCTTTTCTCTTTCTGGGACCCCTATAATGTGAATGTTAGTATTCTTGATGTTTTCTAAGTCGTCTCTTAAACCATCTTTATTTTTTTAAATCCTTTTTTCTTGGCTTAAAAAAAATAAATCTTGAGTGATTTCCACTACTCTGTCTTCCAGGTTGCCAATCCATTCCTCTATATCATCTAATCTACTGTCAGTTTCCTTCTGTTGTATTTTTAAATTTCTGTTATTATATTCTTCTGCTCTGTTTGGTCCTTCTTTATATGTTCTAATTCTTTGTTAACATTCTCAGTGTGTTCATTTATTTTTCTCCAGAGTTCATTCAGCATCTTTATGACCATCACATTGAACTTTTTTTTTTTTTCAATTGGGGTATTGTTGCTTTAGTTTCTGCTGTACAACAAAGTTAATCAGCTATGTGTATACATATATCCCCTCCCTCCCACCCCCCCCACACCCATCTTTATTGGATAGATTGCTTATCTTCATTTGCCTTAGTTCTTCTGGGTTTTCATCTTGTTGCTTCGTTTGGAACATATTCCTCTGTTGCCTCATTTTGTCTCATTCATTGCTTTTATTTCTATGTATTAGGTAAATTGATTACATTTTCCAATCTTGAAGAAGTGGCCTTATGTGGGAGACATCCTGTGGGGCTCAGGAGCATACTCCTTTTTGGTCACTTGAGCTATATACTCTAGAGGTGCCCCCTACATGGGCTGTGTGGGCATTTCTCTTGTGTTGGGCTCACTACTAGGTGGTGCTGGCCCCCAACTTAGTTGGCTATCAGGTCCTGCCTCATATGGAGGCTGTCAGCCTGCTGATGGGTAGGGCTGGGTCCCAGTGGGGCTGACTGCTTAGGACTGGTGTTGACCTGCTCCTGGGTGCATAAGCCCCTGGTGCTGATAGGCTAGAGGGATGACTCCAAAATGGTGCTTGCCAGCATCAGTCTCCTTGTGGAAGAATGAGCACCCCAAAATGGATACTGCCAGTGTCTGTGTTCTCAGGGAGAGTATCAATTGCCTCCTGCCTCTCAAGCAGGCCTTCCAAGATCAGCAGGTGTGTCTAACTAAGGCTCCTTTCAGATTACTGCCCCTGTACTGGGACTTGGAGTACGTGAGATTTTGCATGTGCCCTTTAAGCAGGGTCTCTGTTTCCCACAGCCCTCTGGCTCTCCTGTACACAAGCCCCATTGGCCTTCACAGCCACATGTTCTGGGGGCCTGTTTTCTCAGTGCAGGAACTCCGGGCTGGGGAGCCCAATGTGGAGTTTGAAACCCTCACTCATTGGGGAGAACCTCTCCAGTTGTGATTATCCTTTTGTTTGTGTCATTGCCTAACCCAGGAATGTGGGTCTTGACTATACTGATCTCTACCCCTTCTACCAGGTCTTGTTGTTGTTCTTTCTTTGTATCTTTAGCTGTGGAAAATCTTTTCTGCTAGTCTTCAGATCACTTTCATCAATAGTTTCTGTGTAAATAGTTGTAGTTTTGGTGTGCCTGTGGGAGGAGCTGAGCTCAGGGTCTTCCTGCTCTGCCATCTTGGCCACACCCAAGGCCTATCAAATTTGAACATCACTGAAGAGTAATCTCATTGGGCTGTTTGTAGGTAATTTCCAGTGTTGGTATTTCTAGCTTTTTTTCTCTTGGGCTTGTCAGATTTCCCAGAGTATTCTCATGTATCAGAGTATTCTCAGATTTCCCAGAGTATTCTCATTCTCAGAGTATTCTCAAGAAATATTTTCATGTTTCTTGCCTGGAAAGTAAAGGTGTAGCTGCCAGCCTCTATAAGGTTTCAGCATTCATCATTCAATATGTATATGATCATTTACTGCCAGACCCCAACTATTTTTTGATAAGTGTTTCCATGCCCTCAGCTGGGCAAGTCAACTTCCGATGCAAAGACTCTCTTTTTTACTCTCTCTTGAGGATATATCCTCTGGAATTGTGCAAAGATGGAAGAGGGGATTAAGGGATTTTTCCCAATTCTCAGCTTTCATTCAATCTTCCTTCTTTTAGCCAACTACCTCCTATTCTAGATGTATCTTCTGTTTCCTCTCACTGATCTTTTTGGGTATTGTCCTGTGTAAATCAGGTTAATTTTCAGCTTTCCCACTGCTGGCTTTTTAATTTGGCTTTTACTTGTTTGCTGAAAGTTACTTCTCATCTATATGCTTTCCAGCTTATAAAAATCTTTTTGCTATTCTCTCTTCTCCTGCTTTTCCTCTCTTTATGTGTTAAAAAAAAAAAAGAGAGAGAAATTCCTTGTTGCAGTTTTACTGGGGCTAGATGGAGTGAAATTATGTATGTTCAATTTGTTATCTTAACCCATAAATCCTAACATTAGTTTTTTTTTGTTTTTAAGTGCAACATAATATTCATAGTGTAGGTACACCAAAATATTTTTACCCATAATATGGTAGAATTTGTTTCTCTGCTCATGGTTATGTGTTAGCTACCCTCCACAATAGTCCCGATTAATTCTTGCCTCCTGAGACTCAAACCATTGTATACTGGCTCCCACACTAAATAGGCTAACCTTTGTAACCAGCAGGATATTGAAGAAATGATGGAGTGTGAATTCTTAGGGTAGGTGTACTTTCTGCCTTGAGCTCTTTCGGATTTTTTTGCTTTGGAGGAAGCCTCGATGTCTCTATGGAGAGGTCCAAGTGGCCAGGAACTGAAGCTTCCTGCCAACAATCAACATTAACTTGCCAGGCATGTGAGTGAACCACTTTGTGAGTGGATCCTGCAGTCCAGTAGAGTCTTGAGATGTAGCCTTGGTGTACATCTCATCTGCAAATTAAACTGCTCCCAGATTCCTGACCAACAGAAGCTGTATAATAAGTACGTATTGCTTTAAGCAGCTAAAATTTGGGGGTAATTTGTTACTGGATAATAGATAACTCATATAGTTTTTTTTTTTTTTCTTTTTTCTTTTTTTTTTTGTCCACTTGCGTCCTCCTGGGAATTGTGTGTTCACACTGTGTCCATTTTTTATTGTGCCATTAAGAAAAATTATGTATTCTTTACATATAAAATATACATTAATCCTTTGTCATATGTGTTGCATTTATTTTTTGTTTATTGAACGTTTTTTAAACTTTATTGTCTTTGGTTTACATTAATTTTAAATCTTTATCTACTCTAATATAGTATAATCTTTCCCCTAATGTCTTTGACATTTGTTTTTTGTAATAAGACTTTGTCTGCTTTAAGGTTTGTATCTCTGTTTCTTTCTAGAGCTTTTTACTATATGTGAAATTTACTTTAAAAATGAACTTTCCAGGCTTCCCTGGTGGCGCAGTGGTTGAGAGTCCGCCTGCCGATGCAAGGGACACGGGTTCGTGCCCCGGTCCGGGAAGATCCCACATGCCATGGAGTGGCTGGGCCTGGGAGCCATGGCCGCTGAGCCTGCACGTCTGGAGCCTGTGCTGTGCAATGGGAGAGGCCACAACACTGAGAGGCCCACGTACCACAAAAAAAAAAAAAAAAAAAAAAAGAACTTTCCTTTCATTTCTGTTGGAGAGCCAGTTATCCATAAACTATTCATTACACCATTTATTTATACTATTTTTAACATTTATTAAAACTTTACTATTTACATACTGATTAAAACTGTTTAAACATTCAGCTATTTATTGAATAGCTTATTTTTTTACCCTCAGAGCTTTGAAATACCATTGTTGTTTCATATTATGTTCCCATCTATTAAGGGATTTATTTCTGAGCTATTTGGTTCCCTTCATCATTTGTCTAATTTTGCTCCAGGATTATACTGGTTTAAATACTATGGCTTTATAGTATGTTTTAACATCCTGTAGATTAACTTATCCCCCCTTTTTTTTTTCTTGTTCAAACCTGCCCTGGCTATTCATTTTTCAAAAATCTTGTCACGTTTCTTAGCTGGTTGGGTATTTGATTGTATTAATTTTATAATTTGTTTTGATGAAAACTTACCCAAGAAAATAAAAAAAATATTGATCCTTCCCATTCAGAAACATGATAAAACTATTTTCAGATTTTCTTTTGTGTCCTTTAATTTTTTTTAGTTTTCTTCATATGGGTCTTGCACATTTGTTAAGTTTATCTTTAGAAATTTTATAAGATTTTAATATGTCGTTAATGAAATCTTTTGGTTTTCCCTGTTATTTTCTAATGGGTTAGTGTTGTTGTGTAAGCAAGCTATTGAATATGAAATCTATTGATTTGTATATGATGATTTAATATCTGGCACCTTATGAAACTCTTTTATTAGTTCTAATAAGTTTTTAGTTGATACTGTTCTATGTAGATCATTTCATCTACAAGTAACCTTAGTTTTATATCTTCCTATCCAATATCTATACCTCTTATTTATCTTACCTGTCTTATTGCATTGGCTAGGGCCTCCAGCAGAATGTCAAACAATACTTGTGATAAAGTTATTGACACTATTCTTATGCTTCCTTATATGATGTTGAATAGGATATTTGCTATAGGGTCGTGGTAACCTTTATCAAGTTAAAGATGGTTCTTGTTATTTCCAGCCTGTTAAGAATTATTAGGAAGAGGTGTACTGATTTATTAATGTTGTTTCAAAATTTATTTTCATTAAAAAATTTTTATTATTATTTTTTATTCAAAAAGTCACAAAAATTATAATCATCCTCATCAGTTCACTCAGTCCCATGTAATTAATTTTTTTTTCATCTTGATCTTTTGTTAGCACTTTTATGAATCCATCAGTTTTCCATTAGAGTTCTGAAAATGCTTATTCATTCAGTTCAGCAGTATAGTCAGTTACCAGAAAACTGTACTTGTCAGAGTCTTTTCTATGAATTCCTTGAAGATGAAACCCTTTTATAGGAACATTTTTGCGAAAGCATCAGAGTACACCCAGAACTGTCTGTAAATGACAAAAGACTTAAAAATGACCATGGTTAAAGATTTGATGAAAGTTCATAATAATGCATTTGACAATGAAATGTAGTTATTTCTGAGATATACATTTTAAAGTAATAACTAGAATTATGACTTATAACACTATACCAGAACATATAAGATTTTTAGACATTTCATGTAATGTCTGAAACATTTATATTAACATATTTCCATACAAATAACCCAAAGAAAGTTTAGTATTAGTCAAAATTTATTTTCATACTCATTTATTTTGGTTCTTTTCTAATCTGACAATGTTGAGAAATATGGCAACAGATTTCCTAATGTTTAACTATCTTTATATTACTGGGATAAATCTTGTTTGGTCATGATATGTTAGTCTTATAACTGAATGTTGAATATGTAATATATTCTAGACAGATTTTGGTCAAGACTTCTAATATAAGTTGGTATTTAAAGCAGTTTATCATTAAGTTTGCTGAAATATACTTCTGCCCAATACTAGGTAAATGTGGTATTTTTAGTGTAGGGATTTCATACCCAGATTCCAGCAGAATTTTGTTATTTTTCTTATGTAATTTTCTGGTCTTTATTAACAGATACTAACTGTTCAACTTCTTACACGTGTACTTGCCATGTATTTTTATTAATGTTCTGAGAAGATATTTAGTTCACCTGTCACAGATTATAGAGTCATACTAAAAGATATGTAAGAACATCACAATAATACATTTGCCATGTTCTCTTACTTTAGTGCTATTCTCTTCTTTCCTTTACAGTGGTTACCCACAGAACTTGATTAGAAATTTAGCTCTTCTAATTATTAGCTAGTAATTTCATAGCTAATTATCCTCTCTGAGCTTTATGCCATCTGAAATTACAAATTATAACAATTATAGCTGCGCTGATAGACCCTCAAGAACACACCCACATATTGAGAGCTTGTATATATTTTTATCAAGGCAAAATTAAGTTATACTCAGCTATTAGTAGAAGACAGCAAAAAAGGAAGAAAAAAAAATGGATTCATTTGGACCACCTGTCACATCTTCTTGGACCCATACATTTCTGACTCTTAAATCCAATGGGTAAATAGGTGAGCAAAGCCAGACAAAAATATATATGGCAGACTACTAGCAGGCTGTTGTGGAAGGATTGTATAAAAAGCATATTAAAAGCTTGATCAGCAATCGGTAGCTCAAGGATTTTATGATTACATAATCCTGGTTTACATTACACATTGAGACCTTAATAACCTGTTTCAACCAATCCTGAAATTGTTTGGGGGGGGTCTTCTGCCACAGGAACACTACTTCTTAGTCCTTGAAAGCCCTACTGTACATAACACTTCCTCATGGGGTTGTTATGAAGCTTAAATGAGACATGGGATGTAATAACATCTGGCATGGTACCTGCTGGTTTTGTAAAGATGAGTATTCAAATGCTTATATAAAGCTTTAACAAAAAATGTGCCTGGCAATATGCCAAGAAGAGGATAAAAAATAATTTTTTTAAGTACTTTCTCTAGAATCTAGGGGTGAGGCAGATAAATACATGGCACAATACCGTGTGATAGTCACCAGAGGCTTAAGGGAACTTACAAGCCAGGCTCGGAACTGAGACAGCATGGAGCCCACAGAGCTGTTTGGTTACATCTGGAGGTGCTGGCCAGTGGAAGAAAAGAGAAAGGCTAGTCTGGTTATAGGGCACAGCCTATTCTGAGGCATGGAGTTCTGACAGGCGGACACATCCTGGAGCTGCAAATGTGTGGTGAGGAGGTGGGGTCTTCACCTGAGGCTACTGTAGAGGGCTTTGCAGGGTCCACATCAGGCAAGTTCTTAAAGCAAAGGGCCTGATTATTCCTCTTTTGCATGACTAAGATCTCATCATAAACTTCAGAGTTTCAAGTTGAAATGCCCCCTGGCCTCAAAGGCAAACTGACGTAGTCACAGCTGTTTACTTGCAGCCCAAGAAATGTGCTATACAAGTCACCTTCAAGTTTCTATTCTGCCCTGTGCTCTAACCTAAGGAAGAAACTCGGAGTTTGCAAATGTAACCTGATAACCAAATTTCCTCATTGGAACACTTCATCTTTTAGGTATTTTCAGGTTATTATGTTCTTGCCTGAGGGGCAGATTCCAGCCCTCACCTTTCTTTCTTTCTTTCCCCCCC
>RJWK010061028.1:0-13179 GCA_004363435.1 Platanista minor | reverse complement strand
GTGGTACGTGGGCCTCTCACTGTTGTGGCCTCTAGCGTTGTGGAGCACAGGCTCCAGACGCACAGGCTCAGCGGCCAGGGCTCACGGGCCTAGCTGCTCCGCGGCATGTGGGATCTTCCCAGACCAGGGCACAAACCTGTGTCCCCTGCATCGGCAGGCAGACTCTGAAATACTGTGCCACCAGGGAAGCCCTAGTCTCAGTTTTTTTTGTAACAGTTTACCCCACCACACTAACTTAGGAAAAACTCCATTGATCTCTTCTTACCTGTTTTCTGTGTATTTCCATTTCAGGTATCAATGTCATTGCCTCTAGAGGGAAGGATGAGAGATATGTGGAAGGAGGAAGGAGATGGACGGGCTCAAGAAGCATGAGAAATGAAGTCTGGGAGGTTTTCTCTGGGAAGGTTTGCTTTATGGTAGAGATAAGCTTAAATTGATCTTTGGAGGAGGGCTAGTTGCCAGCCAAGATGACTAATGTAGGAGTTGGAGAAATAAATATAATTTCAGTATGTATCACCATCAATTCATATTTACAGAATCATTGGCATGCCTTCACTTTTTAATGCACAACTGTAACTGAAACACACTTCTTTTTTTTAAAGGATTCTATTCTTATTTTTTTAAAAAAACATCTTTATTAGAGTATAATTGCTTTACAATTGGTGTGTTACTTACTTTCTGCTTTATAACAAAGTGAATCAGTTATACATATACATATGTTCCCATCTCTCCTCCCTCTAGCATCTCCCTCCCTCCCACCCTCCCTATCCCACCCCTCTAGGTGGTCACAAAGCAACAAGCTGATCTCTCTGTGCTATGTGGCTGCTTCCCACATATCATACGTTTGGTAGTGAATATATGTCCATGCCACTCTCTCACTTTGTCCCAGCTTACCCTTCCCCCTCCCCGTATCCTTAAATCCATTCTCCAGTAGGTCTGCATCTTTATTCCTGTCTTGCCCCTAGGTTCTTCATAACCATTTCTTTTCCTTTTTTATTTTAGATTCCATATATGTGTCAGCATATGGTATTTGCGTTTCTCTTTCTGACTTACTTCACTCTGTATGACAGACTCTAGGTCGATCCACCTCACTACAAATAACTCAATTTTGTTTCCTTTTATGGCTAATATTCCATTGTATATATGTGCCACATCTTCTTTATCCATTCATTTGTTGATGGACACTTAGGTTGCTTCCATGTCCTGGCTATTGTAAATAGAGCTGCAATGAACATTGTGGTACATGATTCTTTTTGAATTATGGTTTTCTCTGGGTATATGCCCAGTAGTGGGATTGCTGGGGTGTATGGTAATTCTATTTTTAGTTTTTGAAGGAAATTCCATACTGTTCTCCATAGTGGCTGTATCAATTTACATTCCCACCAACAGAGCGAGAGGGTTCCCTTTCCTCCACACCCTCTCCAGCATTTATTGTTTGTAGATTTTTTGATTATGGTTATTCTGACCAGTGTGAGATGATATCTCATTGTAGTTTTCATTCGCATTTCTCTAATGATTAATGATGTTGAGCATTCTTTCATGTGCTTGTTGGCAATCTGTATACTTTCTTTGGAGAAGCGTCTATTTACGTCTTCTGCACATTTTTGGATTGGGTTGTTTGTTTTTTGATATTGAGCGGCATGAGCTGCTTGTAAATTTTGGAGATTAATCCTTTGTCAGTTGCTTCATTTGCAAATATTTTCTCCCATTCTGAGGGTTGTCTTTTCATCTTGGTTATGGTTTCCTTTGCTGTGCAAAAGCTTTGAAGTTTCATTAGGTCCCATTTGTTTATTGTTGTTTTTATTTCCATTTCTCTAGGAGGTGGGTCACAAAGGATCTTGCTGTGATTTCTGTCACAGAGTGTTCCGCCTATGTTTTCCTCTAAGAGTTTTATAGTGTTTGGCCTTATATTTAGGTCTTTAATCCATTTTTAGTTTGTTTTTGTGTATGGTGTTAGGGAGTTTTAAAATTTCATTCCTTTACATGTAGCTGTCCAGTTTTCCCAGCACCACATATTGAAGAGGCTGTCTTTTCTCCACTGTATATTCTTGCATCCTTTATCAAAGATAAGGTGACCATATGTGTGTGGGTTTACCTCTGAGCTTTCTATCCTGTTCCATTGATCTATATTTCTGTTTTTGTGCCAGTACCATACTGTCTTGATTACTGTAGCTTTGTAGTATAGTCTGAAGTCAGGAAGCCTGATTCCACCAGCTCCGTTTTTCTTTCTGAAGATTACGTTGGCTATTCGGGGTCTTTTGTGTCTCCATACAAACTGTGAGATTTTTTTGGTTCTAGTTGTGTGAAAATGCCAGTGGTAGTTTGATAGGGATTGCATTGAATCTGTAGGTTGCTTTGGGTAGTAGAGTCATTTCCACAGTGTTGATTCTTCCAATCCAAGAACATCGTATATCTCTCCATCTGCTTGTATCATCTTTAATTTCTTTCATCAGTGTCTTATAATTTTCTGCATACCGGTCTTTTGTCTCCTTAGGTAGGTTTATTCCTAGGTAGTTTATTCTTTTTGTTGCAATGGTAAACGGGAGTGTCTTCTTAAATTCACTTTCAGATTTTTCATCATTAGTGTATAGGAATGCAAGAGATTTCTGTGCATTACTTTTGTATCCTGCTACTTTACCAAATTCATTGATTAGCACTAGTAGTTTTCTGGTGGCAGTTTTAGGATTCTCTATGAATAATATCATGTCATCTTCAAACAATGACAGCTTTACTTCTTTTCCGATTTGGATTCCTTTTCTTTTTCTTCTCTCATTGCTGTGGCTAAAACTTCCAAAACTATATTGAATAATAGTGGTGAGAGTGGGCAAACTTGTCTTGTTCCTGATCTTAGTGGAAATGCTTTCAGCTTTTCACCATTGAGGACGATGTTGGCTGTGGGTTTGTAATATATGGCCTTTATTATGTTGAGGAAAGTTCCCTCTATGCCTACTTTCTGCAGGGTTTTTATCATAAATGGGTGTTGAATTTTGTCGAAAGCTTTCTCTGCATCTACTGAGACGATCATATGGCTTTTCTCCTTCAATTTGTTAATATGGTGTATCACGTTGACTGATTTGCTTATATTGAGGAATCCTTGCATTCCTGGAATAAACCCCACTTGATCATGGTGTATGATCCTTTTAATGTGCTGTTGGATTCTGTTTGCTAGTATTTTGTTGAGGATTATTGCATCTATGTTCATCAGTGATATTGGCCTGTAGTTTTCTTTCTTTGTGACATCTTTGTCTGGTTTTGGTGTCAGGGTGATGCTGGCCTCGTAGAAAGAGTTTATGAGTGTTCCTCCCTCTGCTGTATTTTGAAAGAGTTTGAGAAGGATAGGTGTTAGCTCTTCTCTAAACGTTTGATAGAATTCGCCTTTGAAGCCATCTGGTCCTGGGCTTTTGTTTGTTGGAAGATTTTTAATCACAGTTTCAATTTCAGTGCTTGTGATTGGCCTGTTCATATTTTCTAGTTCTTCCTGGTTCAGTCTCAGAAGCTTGTGCATTTCTAAGAATTTGTCCATTTCTTTCCGGTTTTCCATTTTATTGGAATATAGTTGCTTGTAATAATCTCTTATGATCCTTTGTATTTCTGCAGTGTCAGTTGTTACTTCTCCTTTTTCATTTCTAATTCTATTGATTTGAGTCTTCTCCCTTTTTTTTCTTAATGACTCTGGCTAATGGTTTATCAATTTTGTTTATCTTCTCAAAGAACAGCTTTTAGTTTTACTGATCTTAGCTTTCGTTTCCTTCATTTCTTTTTCATTTATTTCTGATCTTATCTTTATGATTTCTTTCCTTCTGCTAACTTTCGGGTTTTTTTGTTCTTTCTCTGATTGCTTCAGATGTAAGGTTAGGTTGTTTATTTGAGATGTTTCTTGTTTCTTAATGTAGGATTGTATTGTTATAAACTTTGCTCTTAGAACTGCTTTTGCTGCATCCCATAGGTTTTGGGTCATCGTATTTTCATTGTCATTTGATTCTAGGTATTTTTGGATTTCCTCTTTGATTTGTTCAGTGATCTCTTGGTTATTTAGTAGTGTACTGTTGAGCCTCCATGTGTTTGTATTTTTTACAGATTTTTTCCTGTAATTGATATCTAGTCTCATAGCGTTGTGGTCAGAAAAGATACTTGATATGATTTCAGTTTTCCTGAATTTATGAAGGCTTGATTTGTGACCCTAGATATGATCTAACTTGGAGAATGTTCCATGAGCACTTAAGAAGAATGTGTATTCTGTTGTTTTTGGATGGAATGTCCTATAAATATCAATTAAGTCCATCTTGTTTAATGTATCATTTAACGCTTGTGTTTCCTTTTTTATTTTCCTTTTGGATGATCTGTCCATTGGTGAAAGTGGGGTGCTAAAGTCCGCTAATATGATTCTGTTACTGTCAATTTCCCCTTTTATGGCTGTTAGCATTTGCCTTATGTATTGTGGTTCTCCTATGTTGGGTGCACAAATGCTTAGAATTTTTATGTCTTCTTCTTGGATTGATCCCTTGATCATTACGTAGTGTCCTTACTTGTCTCTTGTGATAGCCTTTATTTTAAAGTCTATTTTGTCTGTTATGAGATTTGCTACTCCAGCTTTCTTTTGATTTCCATTTGCATGGAATATCTTTTTCTATCCTCTCCCTTTCAGTCTGTATGTGTCCCTAGGTCTGAGGTGGGTTTCTTGTAGACAGTATATATATATATATATATACGGGTCTTGTTTTTGTATCCATTCAGGTAGTCTATGTCTGTTGGTTGACACATTTAATCCATTTACATTTAAGGTAATTATCGGTATGTATGTTCCTATTGCCATTTTCTTAACTGTTTTGGGTTGGTTATTGTAGATCTTTTTCTTCTCTTGTGTTTCCTGCCTCGAGAAGTTTCTTTAGCATTTGTTGTAAAGCTGGTTTGGTTGTGCTGCACTCTCT
Source organism: Platanista minor (assembly GCA_004363435.1). NCBI lineage: Eukaryota > Metazoa > Chordata > Mammalia > Artiodactyla > Platanistidae > Platanista > Platanista minor. The sequence goes on along the minus strand of RJWK010061028.1, from coordinate 8,251 downwards.
CAGCTTTTGCTTGCTCTAAAGGTTTTAATTTCTCCATCAAATCTGAATGAGATCCTTGTTGGGTACAGTAATCTTGGTTGTAGCTTTTTCTCCTTCATCACTTTAAATATGTCCTGCCAATCCCTTTTGGCTTGCAGAGTTTCTGCTGAATGATCAGCAGTTAACCTTACCGGGATTCACTTATGTTTTATTTGTTGTTTTTCCCTTGCTGATTTTAATATTTTTTCTTTGTATTTAATTTTTGATAGTTTGATTAATATGTGCCTTGGCATGTTTCTCCTTGGATTTATCCTGTATGGGACTCTCTGTGCTTCCTGGACTTGATTAACTATTTCCTTTCCCATATTAGGGAAGTTTTCAACTATAATCTCTTCGAATACTTTCTCAGTCCCTTTATTTTCCTCTTCTTCTTCTGAGATCCCTATAATTCGAATGTTGGTGTGTTTAGTGTTATCCCAGAGGTCTCTGAGACTGTGCTCAATTCTTTTCATTCTTTCTTCTTTTTTCTGTCTGCAGTAGTTATTTCCACTATTTTATCTTCCAGGTCACTTATCCGTTGTTCTGCCTCAGTTATTCTGCTATTAATCCCTTCTAGAGAATTTTAAATTTCATTTATTGTGTTGTTCATCACTGTTTGCTTGCTCTTTAGTTCTTCTAGGTCCTTGTTAAACGTTTCTTGTATTTTCTCCATTCTATTTACAAGATTTTGGATCATCTTTACTATCATTATTCTGAATTCTTTTTCAGGTAGACTGCCTATTTCGTCTTCATTTGTTAGGTCCGGTGGGTTTTTGCGCTGCTCCTTCGTCTGCTGTGTGTTTCTGTGTCTTCTCATTTTGCTTAACTTACTGTGTTTGGGGTGTCCTTTTCGCAGGCTGCAGGTTCGTGTTTCCCGTTGGTTTTGGTGTCTGTCCCCAGTGGCTAAGGTTGGTTTAGTGGGTTGTGTAGGCTTCCGGGTGGAGGGGACTAGTGCTTGTGTTCTGGTGGATGAGGCTGGATCTTGTCTTTCTGGTGGGCAGGTCCACGTTTGGTGGTGTGTTTTGTCATGTCTGTGGCCTTATTATGCTTTTAGGCAGCCTCTCTGCTAATCGACGCATTTGTGTTCCTGTCTTGCTAGATGTTTTGCATAGGGTGTCCAGCACTGTAGCTTGTTGGTCGTTGAGTGGAGCTGGGTCTTGGCGTTGAGATGGAGATCTCTGGGAGATTTTCGCCATTTGATATTATGTGGAGCTGGGAGGTCTCTTGTGGACCAGTGTCCTGAACATGGCTCTCCCACCTAAGAGGAAGAGCCCTGACATCTGCCTGGAGCACTAAGAGCCTGTCATCCACATGGCTCAGAAAAAAAGAGAAAGAAAGAATAAGATGCAATAAAATAAAATAGAATAAAGTAAAATAGTTATTAAAATAAAACATAAAAAATAATTATTAAAAAATTATTTTTAAAAAGTAATGAAAAAATTAAAAAAGAAAGAAAGAAGAGAGCAACCAAACCAAAAAACAAATCCAGCAATGATAACAAGTGCTAAAAACTATCGTAAAAAAAACCCCAAAAACGGACAGACAGAACCCTAGGACAAATGGTAAAAGCAAAGCTATACAGACAATATCACACACAGAAGCATACACATATACATTCACAAAAAGAGAAAAATGGGAATAATATATATCGTTGCTCCCATAGTCCACCTCCTCAATTTGGGATGATTTGTTGTCTATTCAGGTATTCGACAGATGCAGGGTACATCAAGTTGATTGTGGAGATTTAATCCACTGCTCCTGAGGCTGCTGGGAGAAATTTCTTTCTCTTCTTTGTTCGCTGAGCTCCTGGGGTTCAGCTTTGTATTTGGACCCGCCCCTGCGAGTAGGTCGCCTGAGGATGCTTGTTCTTCGCTCAGAGAGGACGGGGTTAAAGGAACAGCTGATTTGGGGCCTCTGGCTCACTCAGGCTTGGGGGAGGGAGGGGTATGGAGTGCGGGGCGAGCCTGCGGCGGCAGAGGCCAGCGTGACGTTGCACCAGCCTGAGGTGCTGTGTGTTTTCCCGGGGAAGTTGTCCATGGATCACGGGACCCTGGCAGTGGCGGGCTGCATAGGATCCCTGGAGGGGAGTTGTGGATAGTGACCGATGCTTGCACACAGGCTTCTCGGTGGCCGCAGCAGCAGCCTTAGCATCTCATGCCTGTCTCTGGGTCCGCGCGTTGATAGCCATGGCTCGCGCCTATCTCTGGAGCTCCTTTAAGTGGTGCTCTTAATCCCCTCTCCTTGCGCAGCAGGAAACAAAGAGGCAAGAAAAAGTCTCTTGCCTCTTTGGCAGCTCCAGACTTTTTCCCGGACTCCCTCCCAGGTAGCTGTGTGGCGCCAGCCCCCTTCAGGCTGTGTTCACGCAGCCAACCCGAGTCCTCTCCCTGGGATCCAACCTCCGAAGCCCGAGCCTCAGCTCCCAACACTCACCTGTCTTGGCAGGTGAGCAGACAAGCCTCTCGGGATGGTGAGTGCTGGTTGGCAGCAATCATCTGTGCGGGAATCTCTCCGCTTTGCCCTCTGCACCCCTGTTGCTGTGCTCTCCTCCGTGGCTCCGAAGCTTCCCACCCATCCACTCCCCCAGCTTCCCACCCATCCACTCCCCCGTCTTGGCCCATAAGGGGGCTTCCTAGTGTGTGGAAACTTTTCCTCCTTCACAGCTTACATCCACTGGTGCAGGTCCTGTCCCTGTTTTTTTGTCTGTTTTTTCTTTTGCCCTACCCAGATACGTGGGAGTTTCTTGCCTTTTGGGAGGTCTGAGGTCTTCTGCCAGCGTTCAGTAAGTGTTCTGTAGGAGTTGTTCCACATGTAGATGTATTTCTGATGTATTTGTGGGGAGGAAAGTGATCTCCATGTCTTACTCTTCTGCCATCTTGAAGCTCCCCTGAAACAGACTTCTTATGGGAGTGCAGTGATTAAATTTACAAATTACAGATGCTGAGCTCTGATGATGAGTACCTTATATTTCCTTGTGATGTTGTTTGTGGAAAGTTCTTTGCCTTTTGTCTAGGAAATTAACTCTTTGTAGCTTCTTTCCTTAGGATGCTCACTTTCTGCATAGACACAAACAGAAGCAAAGAGCACACTAGATGTGGGCTGTGACTGAAAGTCCTGGTTATAGGGTGTCATAAATTTCAATTATTCCTAATAACTTGAGAAGTCAGTGCTCAGGAACTGCCCTACTACTGGAACAGGAATAACCTGGAAAGCCCATTCTCCTGAGCAAGTTTGGATTGCTTCAAACTGGATCTTTCTAACTGGTCCAGTCTTTTCCTCTACCCTTTCCTTCTCTAGCAATGTTCCCAATTGCCTAATTTGCTGAGAGCATCTGGGTCAGTAACTTTCCTTTAGCACTTAGGTTTATTTCCTCTGAGCTCCAGGGCTGTTATAAAATGCTTGTTGAAATCTAGGCTTTGATTCAGTGGGGTCTGATACACAGCCTAGATTTAGCATCTGGAAAAGCCCAAATTTCACCCTTTTATACCCAAATCTGTCACAGTATAACAAACAACTGGATGGAAGTGTCTATGCTCTGTGAGGACTCTGTTCCTTCTGGCCTAGTGGTTGCCCCTTCTGTATTTGAGGAATGAGTCTAACAAAAAACTGTAACAAATTAGATTTGCCTTTTTATAGAAATTCATAAAAAGTTGAACACATTATTTAAGAAAAGTATTTTTAAACAAAGCCCTTCCCTCCATTTTACCCCAGCAGTCTACTGCTGGCTCTTCCCATTCCAATGAATGAGGTCATGCTTTATGGGAGACATCTGCTTCTGAGGATATTACTACCCTGAGCACAGAACATGACTTCATTAGAGGGAACAGTGGATCAGAGAGATTCAACAGGAGACTTACACATGTGACAGCAAAAATAAAAAGAGCCAATGGAGATTCTCCTCAAGTCTCTAGCCTTCAGGATAGACCGAAGATCTGGTGATTTCACTCTCATATGGTTTCCTTTTGCTTTAAAATCATGAACTATGTATGAAAACTTCCAGAAAACTGTAACTCATAGCAACACCACCTTTATTTGTAAATAGAAAAGCTGTCTTCTCTCAAGGGATTGGCTGGATTACATTCTGGGAAGAGACCAGGTGTTTGAAACTTTGGGGTTGCTACTGAACGCACACCCACACAGAGTAAGCTCTGTTTCAAAGAAGCATTGTTTCAAACAGTGCTGCAGATGTATACGATGTCATCTTTCAGTTCTGAAAAGCAAATTCAGAACATTAGCAGGGATTTTGGCTTTCCAGGAAGATGATTTCCAGAACAGTTTTATAAGATTTTTGACATATGTTGTTTATAACCTTAATTTTAAAAATGAGCAAGTCCAATAAATGTGTTACTTACTTAACCAAGCTCTGGTCCAGTTGCATCTGTTCCCATTTTATTTGATACTGTGAATACGGTTCAATAGATACCTACATATTTTGGTGTTATTCATAGTCTTATGTTCCTATTGACTAAGACTTTTCAAAGAAAACTCTTAAAATCACTAGCATTTAAAAGGCAATAATAGCTAGTTTAATTTACTTTGCTTGTAAGGACTCATGATGTAGCTGGAATCACAGAAGTGGAAGGGAATGTTAAGAGATCATGTGGCTAGGTCCCCTTTGACCTAGGAGGAGTAGGAGTTTGAAACATTATGGATGGCTAGTTTGCAACATGTTGCTGTCATCTGCTTTAACCCTGAATCCCACCCAGGGTCAAGAAATTCTTCCTGGTATATAATGGAAGTTGCTCTTGCTATCATTTACACATATTGTCTATTGTTTAGTTCATCTCACAAATGGAGAACAACTTGTCTGAGTCTTCAAAATAACTCACTGTGGAATAGAAAACAGCCATGAAATGTCTCCCTTTCCTTGGTCTCATATACTCTAGCTCCTTTTTCCTCTCTTTCTAAGAACCAACTTCTTTTTAGTCATGTGGATTTCTCTTTTCCAGAATTTCTTTAATTTAATAACCATTTTCTGACTGCCATATGCGAGGTATGGTGCTAAGTGTTTCATACAAAGTGGGTCTCATAAGTGGCTGTGTCTGAAGAATTGTCTGGAGAGAATTTTAGAAATACAGAGTTTAAAAAATCTGGGCCTCATCACAGATCTACTAAATAAAATCTGGGGGTAGAGTGAGGGAATCTGTATTTCAAAAGCAAGGCCTAGGTGATTCTTACATAGTCAGCCTGGCACCAGTCCAAGGATTAGAATTTAAGAACAAGAGCTTTAGGGTTGGCACAATAGGGTCATCTAGTGGGGTGCTCATGGTACAGAGATGACAAGAACAGAAATGATTACAGAGAACAGCAGATGAGTAAGAAAAGTGCCACCCCCTTTCCATATCATTTTACAAAGTGAATTTGCAATTATTTTTTGACTTAATCTTTCCATTAACTGTGGGTGGGTGGCAGTATGTCCATTTTACAAGGAATACAATAGAAACTCAAGGAAGAGAAGATCACTTGTCTAGTATCCCACAGTCAAAGGCAGAATCAAGGCTCAAACTCGGGTTATTTGATGCCAAATCTTTTATTTTTGCCACTTGTTACAACTTTCTTTGTAACAGCCTTGGAAAGCAATAGATATTGGGTTCAAAGGAGGGAAAAATGATAGTTCAATAAGAAACAAACACTCAGTGGTGGCAATATGATAAAAATCACACAAAGGCAATTATCACATAAGCATTACATTAGGGAGCTTTAAAATATGAAATCCATTCCTATACAAAGTGTTTCCTGTCCCTCAAATGAGTGGCAGAAGATGAACCAGGGTCAGGAATTCCTAAACCTCTACAGGGTGGCAAAGACCCATAAAGAACCTGTATTTCCGGGTATTCTACCTAGCAGCATAAGGCAGCCCAGTTAGGTGATTTCTTCCTCTGTAGGCACCAGGAGAGATGAAGTGAAGAGTCCACCAGCACTGGCAAGGGAAAACACTCTCTGCCTTACAGTTCTGGCATTCCTAGCCTTCTACCTAATGACACTGGGTGGGCCATAGAAGAACCTTCTGCTCCCATAGGTGGCACCAGTGGAGACCAAGCAGGAGCTGAAATAGAGCTAGATCATGAAGCAGACCAGAGTAGCACTGTAAGCCCTCAGAAAATGAAATTGTTGTTGAAATTATAGTTCACAGTAGTAGGCCAAAAGGAACACATTACACCTAACCAGGCATGCTGCCTGCTAAAATAGAAGACTTAAATAGGACCAAGAGTCTTCTCATATAATATCCAAGGATATAATAACTCATCATACCAAAACCCATAAAAATCACAATATGAATGAGAAAAGCAAATCAACTGATGTAATACTGAGATGAATCAGATTGTTGAAACTGTCTGACACAGGTTTTACATCAGCCACCATAAAGTTGTCTCAACAATTAATTACAAATTCCTTTGAAACAAATGAAAAAAACAGAAAACCTCAGCAAAGTTATAAAAAAGAATGAAATGGGAATTATAAAACTAAAAATTAAAATAACTAAAATAAGAACCTCACTCTTTTAAAGAGGCTCAACAGTAGAGTGGAGATGATAGAAGATAGAAACAATGAATTTGAGGACAGATGAGTAGAGTTTATCCAATCTGCACAACAGTTTATTCAATCTGACCAATGCACTGATAAGAGTGAAGAGAGCCTCAAGGACCTGCAGAACAACAAAATGGCTAAAGTTAATATCAACGGAGGCCCAGAAGGAAAAGAGAAAGAGTGGAACTGAAAATGTATTCAAAGATATAATGGCTGACAACTCCCCATATCTTGTTGAAAGATTTAAACATACTGATTGAACAAACTGAACGAACATCAACTAAGATATATCAAAAGACACCCACACCAATAAACATCATAATTAAAACTCTGAAAACTAAAAACAATGAAATTATTTTGAAAGCAACTAGAGAGAATCAAAGCATTACCTTTAAAGGAACACAGATCAGAGGGTAAACAAATTTCCTATCTGAAAGCATGGAGGTTAGAAGAAAGTGGCACAACATTATTTGTATACTGAACGGTTAACCGTGGGTTCTATATCCAGCAAACCTAACATTCAGGAATGAAAATAAATTAAAGAGCTTCTCAAAGGTAAATTAGGAGAATCTCTTGCTAGCAGATTTATCCTTTAAAATGGCTAAAGGAAGCTCTCCAAACAAAAAGGAAAAAGGATAACAGAAGGCTCAGAGTTCAGAAAGAAAAGAACAATGGAATGGGAAAAAATAAGCAAAAATATAATAAAGATCCTAATTTTCCCAAGTTTCTTAAATCATATTTGATGGTTTAAATAAAAATTATGACAATGTCTGTTGCAGTGCTCAATGTATGTAGAGGAAATACTTGAGACAATTATATTTAAAAAGTGGGAAGGATTTAAATGGTCCTAAATATAGTAAGGCATCAATACTTAATTCAAAATGGTAAATTGTTAATAGGTGTAGACTGTGGTAAGTTTTACACACACACACACAGACATATACTAATATCTAGAGCAACCACTAAGAAAATTATGTTAAGTGACATACTAAAAACTGTATAAATAGAAGTATGAGATCCTAAAAAGTGTGCAAAAAATCCAGGAAAGAGAAAAGTGTGCAAAAAATAAAAAGGAAAGAGAAAAGAAACAGCAGAAACAAAAGTAAACAGCAAATAAATGGCATACTCAAACCCTAACATATCAACAATTACTTAAAATATAAACAGTCTAAATATATTAATTAAAAGACAGATGCAGGCAGAGCGGACTAAAAAATAACATGACCTAATTATATGCTGTCAACAAATACTCACTTCAAACACAATGACATAGGTTAAAAGGATGGAAAGAGACATATCATGCTAATATTAATCAAAAAAGGAGTAATGGCTACATTATTATGAAATAAAGTAGACTATAGAAAAAAGAAAATTCCCAGAGACAGAAAGGGACAACATAAAATGATAAAAGAATGAATATATCAAGAAGACATAGCAATTGGATGAATGGATAAAGAAGATGTGGCACATATATACAATGGAATATTACTCAGCCATAAAAAGAAACAAAACGGAGTTATCTGTAGTGAGGTGGATGGACCTAGAGTCTGTCATACAGAGTGAAGTAAGTCAGAAAGAGAAAGACAAATACCGTACGCTAACACATATATATATGGAATCTAAGAAAGAAAAAAAAAAAGTCATGAAGAACCTAGGGGCAGGATGGGAATAAAGACACAGACCTACTAGAGCATGGACTTGAGGATAT